>WYDF02277079.1:0-17483 GCA_009867245.2 Adranes taylori | reverse complement strand
AAAAGTGACTATTTCATTTTTTCCCCTAAATTCAAGATGGCGGAAATGCGTCAGTTTTTCAGTTTTTAAGCTAGGAGGATAAATTTCTGTACAAATTTACTACCTTGTGTTATGCATCTAATGAAACTAGTCCCATGTCTTTATAGGGTACAGACTGCGACGTTGCCACGTTTTAAATTCAACAAATTTTTCGATATATCTCGAAAACTATGAAAATAGCGCACTGGAATCATATAGGACACCTTTATTATATAGGACACCTAAAAAGCTCCTTCGATTTTGTTTAAAACACTTTTTGCTAAAATCACAATTTAACGTATATACAGTGTCCATTGCTTAGCAGACTTCGCCGCCAATTATCTTGGAAACTGCTACTGTAATTTTTTATAAATTTCTTGTATGGAAAATAACGGACACCCAAATTTTGGAGTAATTTGACCTTGAAAAAAATTATAATACCTTTAATATCTCTGTTCCTCGGAGAGTTGGAAAAATGATACTTGGGTAACTTATATAAGACTAAGAGAGATAACTTTCAAAAAACTTTTTAGGTACACATTTTGAGAGGTCTTGTAATTCACTTTAAAATGATATCAAACATTAGTGGTCCAACTCTAATGGTTCCAATGATATGGCCTCTAAGGTCTTAAAAACTTTCTATTGGTTACCATGATAACCGAAAGTCAACATATTAACACGAAAATTTCCTGAACAATAGTAGATAGAAGAAAACTTGTAGGAAAATATATTTTACGTTTTAGGAGATCTATAAGACAGTACTCTTGCAATTTAATGAATGTTGTTTATATATCTGTTACACCCGAATAATTTTATGTAATTTGTAAGTGAAGTATAAATTTTAAATAAAATGGCGAATGACTTCGTTAACCCCCTCCCGTAAATTCGTCATTGATTACTGTTCAAAACAGCATTTTTACATAAATGTTTGAATGCAGGTAATGTTTATTATTTTAATGTTTTCGATCTGAAAGATTTCTACAGATGGCAAAATATTAAATGCTAACATTTTTCTCGCATGGTTACTACTATACATTTCTGTGCTAATGGATTATTACCCTAAACAACTATTGTGGTAGTTGAACATGATATGAGTTATAAGGTGACAGTTAAAACTAAATAGATCAATCCTTGTTCAGTGCAAAATATCATAATTAATAATTGATTTAAAATTGATCTCACCGGAATACATAAAGAACACTCGCTTATAATAATTTACTCGCAGTTTTTATATACCCTTTTATGCCATTGTTTGTTTTTTTTTTATTTATACACATAGATTTTAGCATACACTTTTTTTGTCTCAGTCACTAATTCGTTTTAACCACCCTAATATTTTCGTCGTCTATCTGCACGTCCGTCCATCTACGATATTCCGGAATATAGGCCCAACAAATTGGATTATGATGATCACGGTGGGGAGACTAATTCATGACGTCGCGCGCGTAGTAGTAATTTTTGCGACCTCGTCTCGTGCCTTATTTGCTTTGTTCATCGCTTGGGAAACGACAATAGCTCAGCAGGTGGTAGCTAGGCGCGTGGGTTATGAATTGTTTAATGTACGCGTACTATATGACTACTTTAAGCTGACGCATTTAATATGCATAGAGATTTTTGTTTCCGAAAATATATTTTTTTTCTTTGCATTTTATTTTTAATACCAATTGAATGTGCACTTGGGTTTTTTTATTATCATTGCAACATTTACTTGCTCTGTTAATACATTAAAAGTAGCAAGCGATATTACTAAAATCCATTTTTGAATTAACTCTTTTCCATTTAAAAGAAGACAACCATAAAACTTCATTTAGTATAATAGTTTTAAATTTTAATTGACAATTTTTGCTTTAAAAAGAGTACAACATACAAAACTAACTAGGAATTTTCTTAACTATTTCAGCCATTAGTCTTCAAATTTGTATTAACTCTAGTCCTCTAGTAGCCCACGAGATGGAGGTTACGTTGTTTTTCTTGATTTAAATCCCATTTATTTCAGATATTTATAGTTGTCAACAGAGTTTTTGAATAATTCGTTTTGTATAATTTATTTCTACTTCACTCTTTCCATCTATGCTCTTTCTTTTACACCCCATACTACCGCTTTATATAATAAAATATTTTGCACACAAGCTTTCAGTATTGTGATTCTTATTCTCATCGAATTCCAAAATTTCATTTCGGCTTAAGTTAATGTCAGAGGACTCAATTATCTACCTGATTTTTATTGATTTTTAACTGCACGTTCAGCGCTTGTTCGACCCTTATAATCGGATTAAAATCGAAGCAGGTATACTATTTCTTTCGGGTCCTCTGTCATTATCTCAAGCCTTCATTTCTCACACATATCTTAACTTTTCCATGCTACTCTTGCTTTTTCACTGCCTACTTCACAAGTCCGTTGCAATTCCCATTAAAATTCGACGTAAAAGCTTTAATACTTATACATTTTCACAGTTTCACAACTTGTTTTATCATTATTATTAGGGAATATCAGTTGTGGCTCTTCCCCTTAGAATCACTTTTTGCGCTTTTGACAACACCCTGTTCTCACTTAAATATCTCACAATCCTATTATTCATAATTTTTCCAAATAACCTATATACTCAATATTGTAGTCCCTCTTATAATTCTCCACTTGCGTTCTACTCCACTCTTATATATCGGGATTGTTTCACCTTTTTTACATTCCTCTGGAATACTCTCCTATAAATACCTATAAAAACCTATAAATAATTTTATAGGTTTATTCCCTTATATCTTTACTAGATCAAGACATATAATTATAAACTCCTCCCATTCCTAATCTTATTAAATGGCTTGCCGCATTTCTTTTATACATTCTTGTTATTTCCTCTAATACATCCTCTTCCTTTATATCCTCCTTATTCTCGTCCGAATCATTTTCACACATCCCGCATCCCTACTCTCTTTCACTTTTCTTCTCACCCATATCCACTCTTCATTTTTTTCCCACTCTTTTATGCTTACCATGCATTCTTCTATATCCTTGCCTATTACCCCATTCATTCTTTACTTTTAAAATTCAACCTTTTAATCCTTTCTTTTTTCTCTGTCTGTTTCCTTTTGCGGCATCTCTTTTTTACTTTTCTTATTCTACTCGTTGCTTAATTTAGTCTGGTACTCCTTCCATTCCAATTTTCCCCTTCTCTGACTCTTCTCAACATACCTATTGCCATTTTCTCATTACTAATATTTTCCCTTACTTTTTTTCTCCTTACTCCAATTCTCTATTCTCTTGCTTCAAAACAATGTCAGTCTTCCCTATTTCTTTCTCTTCACTTTTCATTATCCGTTTCATTTCCCCGTGATCCCTTTCTCATCACCTCCTTTATGCTTCTCATTTCCTCCTGTTTATCATTTTCTAACCTTTCCTTGAAATCCCTTTTTTCTTTATTGTCTCATTTGAACCTATTTTCTTTTCTCCTTTATTCTTCACCTTCCTGAATCCCATTTCTACCTCCATTCTGCTTCAGTCGGAAAGTGTAACTACTAACTATATTTCAACTGAAGTAAAATATTTCTGAACATTCTCAACACTTTCCATCACGAGTGTGTGATATGAAAAACATTAAAAAACAATTTTTCTTTTATGCAACTGTTTTTCCATTTCGCTGGACAATTATTTCGTTTTACGTTATTTCATTTATAAATACGACGAGAAACACAGGTAAATAAAATATTTACAATCCTATCTCCCTTTCAATATTCTATTCCTTGTACATTCGGGAAATTGTTTTTCGGTTGGAGGAAAGAATCTTCAGTGAAATACATTACAGTGTAAATATCAAATTTCTACGTTTTTCCTAATATTTATTTATTTGTAACGGTTTGGTTTTTAAACTATGGCCACATATATACTGGACTCCAATATTTTTATTTAATCTTTAATTGGTATATAAATTTTGCGCAAAGTGTGGATTTGAGGATGCTTAACCTTTTTCTTAAGTCTTACATTGAACATGGCTTTGACACTTTCATCTAAATAGATGTTAACTTACACCAAATGATTACCATTACCAAACCCAATGGCGCTACAACCCATCAAGAGCTCGAGCCTCCTCCACTACGCCCCGCCACGCATCTCCATCTATCGCCAGTTTCTCTAACGCATATCGCGTATCCTTTGCAAATCGTCCTTAAAGTGTTTCAACAAGCGTTTTCTGGGCCTGCCCATAAATATTCGCCCTTTCGGTTGTTGAGTGAACACCATCCGGTCTTCTGGCATTTACTGAAGATGTACCAACCATCGAATACGCGCTTTTTTTTCGTCGTTCTTTTTGATACGCCAGACGTCCCCATCGTATAGCGGACCAAATACATGTCACAGGATTTTTCGATCTCATATATTTAGAATTTTCTCATCATGTCACTCGCATATGTTACTACAGGCAGTATGGTAGTTCTACAAATCTTCTTTTTGCTTTGCCACGACAGCAAGTGAGATTTTAGAAGCTTCTATAGAGTGAAATATGCTTTGTTTTCCGTTTTGGTGCGCTCTTTTATTTCAAACTATATCTTGGTGTTCTCAGTGATAACGGAGCCAAAACTGGTGATCCTTAATGGTAAGTGCCATCACTGCTCGCGACACAGATTTGGGCATTGCCGTATGCTTTGTTTTGCTCATTTTCACCTGAAGCCCTACTTCTTTAAACTGTTCTTTCTCCAGCTGTTGAAAAACTCATCGAAGTTCCCTTTCTCTTTTAGTGAGTAGGCCCACGTCACCCACATAAACCACATACTGCACATATCGGTTGAATGGAGTTCTTCTGGAACTTCAAAGAGCACTTCAGTCTGCCTTAGAATACACTGTGGAGTGAAGTTAAAGAGGAGTCATAAAAGGATATCCCCTTGCCTAAGCTCTCCTGCAATACCGAGCTCCCTGGACACTTTGGCAGCTACCGTAACTTGACAGCTTCAGAGCGCTAGCATCATTCTGATAAGCCCCATCAACTTCTGCGGCACACCTAGCAGAGCCAAAGTGTCGTACAAGTATTGTATCTCTATTCTGTCATAGACCTGCTTCTAGTCTATGAATAACTGCGGGATAAATGTGAGGGATAGATTTATATTCTAGAATAATGTGTCAATGATATATCATACTCCAGATGTGTTGTAACAATTGCAGGAAGCCTAAAGGACGCTTTCAACTATATTCCTACGAGAATTTTATACTAAGCCTTTTTAGGATTTGTTCCTTTGGGATATCTCCTTTATGTTTAAAATTATTATCCAGTCAAACACTCATCTGTAGCAAACGATTCATTTTACACCTATTTCCAGGCCATGATTGTTAAGTCACTGTTTAGTAATTAATTGCCTTTACTGCAGTTCAATAGTTCTAAGCATCTACTAGACTGTCATCCTAATCAATTATTGAACAAATCGAATTAAACGTTGGGCAACTTGAACTATAAATTACTAGACTAGTTAAAAAGTTCTACAATCGTCATGCAAATTCCGCATGATTCTCCCCAATATGGCTGGTTTCGAAATACCTCGACGCATCAGGAGATCCTATAATTCAGAATAGTAATCGACTACAGTAAACTAAATGAGAGAACAATTGTGGACATACCCCGAGGATCAGTTTTTGTCAGAGCTATTGTTAGATCGCTATTGATGGGAAGACGCTTCCGCTGCTTATTTTTCATTAGAACTACAGCTGAAAAATATGTTTTACATAAGTATGTTGAGGAAAACGAAATAAGAATCCACAAAGCAAAAAACATTTGATCCAAAACTTCTCCAATGTGAACAGGTGAAAGTCATCTTTCATTGTTCAATCTGGGTCCTGTTCCTCAAATATGATTTTAACCATTCACCGGCAACACCTCAGGTGCAATTGTTATGCAACTTAACAAGAAGAAGAGTGTGGTCAACATTGTCAAAGGCTTTTGATTGATCTATTAAAATGTCAATAGGTATTTTACCTTGGCATATAATTTGCAATATCTTATTCGTAAAACCCGTTGTAGCAGTGTCAACTGACTTGCCCGCATGCATATCATGTTGGCTATCACAGAGGATCTTGTTTTCGTTTAAGAAATTAGTTCAATTTGACCCATTATACTCTCTTAATAGTTTCGTCAAGGCAGATAATATACTAATCGCCCAGTACTTGCCAATATCATTTTGATCACCTTTTCTGTGCATGGAATGTAACAAAAGGCAATTGACTTCCTATGTTCATTGTTGTTGTTCTGTAGTTCATTTAAAATGTTCCATGTAGATATCTCCCCTTATTTACTGACCTAAATAGTTGAGCACAATTATATCTGGTAGACCTGTCGATATGCGTGATTTGGAATATAAAATTCTCTCAAATATAAAATGAAGTATACTTTTGTAATTAATCCATAGATAAAACATTAAAAACGAATAATGGCAACTGTGTTTATCATTTAAATATCCGTATGTCTTGTACATTTTTATTCTAAATCCCCGGTAGGTGTTCAAATGCCACCACAAATCTAAATAAGCGACGGACGAACTCAAGCTGTAGTTGCCGCTATCGTTGTCTGCTTTTATTCCCCAGCGATTGTTTGAAGAGCTAGCTATATATGAGTGGAATTGAAGAGGAAATACGGAGATGTAGCGAAAGGAAGGAAAATGCGAGTGCGAATATAAGCCTCGATTTAGAATTCTGGTCGCGTTTACCAAATTGTTTCGCCTTGCTTCTGAGGGCGCAATGAAGTGGCGTGTTCTCTTTTTTTGCTATCCTCAAGGAAACATCATACAGTGGGAGAAGAGAAAACTTTTTATTTGTGTTCGAACGACTACATTTTTATGCATCACATGAAGATGTATCAGAAAATTTCGACTTTTCGTTGCTTTATTAACTTCTTTTCAACACTACGTGTTACAAGGAACAGATTGTATAAGATTTCAGATATTTATTTACTTTAGGCTTCTATATATTCATTTTTTTCAGGTTTTGATTTCAAAAATATTTTTTCAGCCATGCGTAAATAATATAGATCTATCTATGAACAGTAAAATATTCTTATCATATCAAATGTACAACTTTTAAATTTTTGTACAGAAACGTATTTGTAAATCCAAAGAAATGGTTAAAGTTTTTGTGAGATATTTTACAATGAATTAGTTTGATAAAGAATTTTAATTTACTCCCTGTAAATTAAAATTCTGCGATTTTACTCCCCAACGCGACGGGAAGGAGAAGATCCTTTTACCTTCTTTCTCGTGCAGTGACTACAAAAATGTGATTCACTTTAATACTCAGTTTATTTTGTCTATTTTAGAAAGTAGTTATAAGGTTTTGAAGTAATAACCCCTAGTTTCCCACACTCATAAGACTTGGATAAAACACAAGACTGCAATTTCTAGTGTGGTGCGTACCTTTCAGATTTAATCATAAATTTATCTAAGCAGTTACCGGGACTCCACAACCCTCAACAGTAACAAATTGTCTTCTATGAATCGAGGCTAATTAAAATAAAAGAAGTCCATAAACTTATATTATCTATTAATATTAATTTGGGTAAATCCTACATGCGTCAAAATAACTAGCGTTCAAGAATAATAATTGAACAGTGGCGGCTGATGCATAAGTGCACAGGTGCACGTGAATACCCATATAAAATAAAAAAGCAATAAAAAATAATTATTAATTTAAAAATTTTTAAATTTTCATATTGTCTTTCGCTATTAGAACTCCAGCTACGTAGTAGACTAGCGAGAGAATAGTAAAACGCTACACGTATAACGTTATGCCTACTAGCATAGCTAGCACCAAAAATGTGTGCACTTCTGTTTATATCCAAAATCTGAAGTTTTGCAATGAGCCTAAATGGTCTAAAATAACAAACTATTTTATATGACGAAAAGAGCACAATTTATTTGTGAGCGCGCTATGTATGTGGACTGTGCGCTCATAGAGTTTTGTTTTAATATTCTTCTGATGCACTTCTCTTTATGTACGTAATTAATATGCTCATAATAAAAAACCATAATAAATAATAATAAATCAAAATATCGGACTTTTGATTAATATTTTGAATACTTTTAAATAAAGTATTTTTAAATTAACTTATAATAAATTCAGTTCAAAATATTGTGAATAAAAATTTATCTTATGAAGACGAACTGGAAATAAAAAAACTTGGACCACATCAACCAGATATGCAAATTCAAAGTCAAACAAAAACTGAAAAGCGTAATTATTTACGAAACACAAATTCGTCTATCGCGTAACAGAATAATAGTTGCAATCCAATATTAGATAATACTTTTGAATTTTACACTATTTTAACTTCTAATATACACTGCTTTTTAATTTTGTAAACGATTATTATAGTACAGTGAACACAAAATTTTCACGAGCCGCCACTGTAATTGAATATAATATTTGTTCAAATTGTTTCCCGAATTATTTATAAAATTATTCTAGTTACAGTTTCTGACTTTTCTATCATCACAAACTTATTTTTAGAACTAACTACGCACAGTGACCTTATTAATTCATTTTAATTTATCTTAATCGCACTAACTATTGATTGGTTCCCAATTACTCAGCCACTACGCTTGCTAAATAAGTTGGTGGCCCCAGATGTGTTTGTAAAAGTCTCTGTTTAAGATATAATTATCTACAATGATTATTTCGACGTAATTGTAAAACTTATTTACGGGAAAACTGCCAGTAGGCAACTACCTTACTTTCCAACTTATTTCATCTGGCTAACCTGTTTACGTAATAACAACTTTTCACAAAATTAATTCCTCCGATATTATTTAAGTGTCACGCATACAAAACTATCTACCGTAGAACTAAATTAGAACGAGGGCAAATTGCCTCGTTAAAATAATGTCGCAGTTATTTTTGTCCGTGACAATATAGAGGAGTGAGTTTGCTCCCTAAATAAATTACTTCCAAATGTTCTAAGTTAACCTACCCTGCTATAAAAGGGATTGAAAATATTATTTATATAATTTATTTCTTCACTAAAGTAATTAGATAATTCATAATTAAATCAGGTAAAATTACGACATTATTTTTTAAAACATATATTTATTTTATTCAGTATACACCAAACACCAATTCCAAATACATGAAATAATTACCACTAATTAATTTGTTAATGAGTTTAGTTTTGAGTAATATTAGTTCATTAGTTCATAAAATTTGTGTCAAGAATCAAATAAAATTTTATTGTTTGAGATCTTCGAACTAGTGACTTATTATTATAAAAAACTTACATTTGAGGTGCAGTCATGGCGAATACTGTACTTTCAAGTAAAAAAACTGTTTTTAGAGAGTAGCTTCCCTTACTTTCCTCGAGCCGTATGCAACCCACCGTTCTACAACTATCCGATGACAAGAATCAAGTTTCCATCTCATTATACTATCTCTATTATTGTGCCTTTAGCGATTAGACTCGGTTCGGCGTGAAATCGCCTTCAGCTGAGCGACTTTTTACTGTTTTCTGCTGTTACGTACCGCTTTCTACTTTCACCCGTTATCTACAAAGCGCAGGTGTTCCACTAATTACTCGCGCTAATAATCGTGGTGACAAATCAATACAACAATATTTACGATTGCATTAATTGTTTCCCATTTAAACGTTTACTTTACCTACTAATTCTGAAGTCATTTGTTTACGAGTAAACACGGTAATGTTTGGAGAATACAGGTTCATCAAATCTGTATAGTCCAAGACATTACTTACTCATATTATTGTTTCATTCTTATTTTACAGATTTATATTTCATTCTTGTTGATATTACATATTGCTAGCACTAACAGGAGATATCTGGAGGATGGGAGCCATGGCTTTTATACTCCCAGATATCTCTATACAATATATATTAAATTTATATTGACTTTAAAACCGGTGGACTTATCTGGAGAATGAGAATAAACCCTACCGAGATCTATTTTGATATATTGATCAAATTTATAAAGTTGCATTTACGAGATATCAAAATCCCATAAATAAAATCATTTAATAAGAAGAATCCTCCATCCTCTTAGATTATGCAAAACAAATTGTTACACATTTTTAAAATTATTGCACATGCATAAATGATGTACAGAAAAAATAGTTTGGATAAAGTGCCGCGCAAAGCGAATCCGCATAATATAGCGCATAATATAGCGGCTCAGTTGGTTTTTCATTGTTCTAGTGAACAGTTCGTTTACAGTTTGTTTTGATTTGTTTGGATTAGTTACGTGATGAGTACTAAACGCAAAAGGACTGATGTGTCTTTGGAGACTAAATTACAAGCCACCAACAGACTCGATAAAGGAAAGATAATTAAAAAAGTGGCTTCAGATTTAGGTTTGAAAGAAGTGACCGTAGGAGGCTGAAGAAGAAAACTGACTGAAATAAAAAAATTATTTTCGCAAAAAGACAACGAGAGTGATAAACGAAAAACTATGAAAACCGTAGAGTTTGAAAAAGCTTGAAGTGCCTTGTTTATGTGATTTGCACAGCTCTGAAGCAAAGGAACTCCAGTGAGTGGGCATATGCTAAGGGAAGAGGCTATTGAAGTCCACGAAAAGTTTAAAGCCGGAGAAAAAGAATTTATAGCAAGTAGAGGGTGGCTTCCTTGCTGGAAAACAAGGTTTGGAATCAGGGAGCTAAACATTTCTAGTGAGAAGTTACCGTCCAATCATGCCATCGTACTACAGTACAAGGAGGAATTTGAAGCTCCGATTAAAGATGGAGATTTCTCACCTCAACAGATTTTTAACTGTGACGAAACAAAACAATTGCTTCTAAAAAAGAGGCTTCCGCTCCTGGTTTTACAAGGTCAAAAGATAGGGTCACACTCATGGCTTGCTCTAATGCTAGCTGGGATTATAAGTTAAAGTTATTTCCTGATAGGCAAATCTGCCAAGCCCCGTGATTTAAAAAATGTGTCTATTCCTAGCCGGCCTGTACTGTGCGATAGTCAGAAAAATGCATGGATAAACTCTAAAATTTTTAAACACTGGGTTTTCACTGACTTTGTGCCACAAGTTTTTAAAAGAAAAAAATTTGCCTCGAAAAGCGCTTTTAGTAATGGACAACTGCTCTGCTCATCCTGATACAGTAGAAATGATTTCTGGAGATTCTAAGACCATGTTTTTCACCCAACGTCACGCCTCTTCTCCAGCGTTTGGACTAAGGTGTGTTGGAAAACCTGAAGCGTAACTGTCGGAAACGACGTCGTACAGATTCTTAAAAAAATCGCAATGAAAGATGTTGTTTACATGTCATCTGAGGCATGGAACGAGGTGGAAAGTTCTACTCTTCAAAACTCACGGAGGAAGTTATTAAACGTCACGGAATATCAAGAAACGATGAAGTCCATAGAGCATGACGATGAAGACGACCTCAGGCTTGCACAGATAGCTGAAAGATTGGCAGATAAAACAATCACTGAAAACGATGTAGCTGAGCGGATCCACGCAGACGACGAATTGGAAGTGACTGATGAGATCATAGTAGAGGCAGTGAATGTAGAGGCTCAAGAAAGTGAAAGTTATAATGAAGATATTGAAATGGAGAATGAGAAAATCTGCCACAGTGAAGGTTGCAAGGCGATAGAAAAAGCCATTGAGTACCTAGAGCAACAATCAGAGACAACTTCAACAGACTCTGTACTGCTACGACGATTGCATGAAATGGCGGCAAAGAAGCGAGCGAGTTCCGTTAAACAGAAAACACTTATGGACTTCTTCAAGAAATAACTTTTTTAAGTGGAACATGTACTGTATGTAGTATGTCTTTCTTTCATTTTGTATATTTATTTGTACGTTATTTTTTCATTTAATAATACAATAGATGCCTTTTTTCACATCTTTGACCACGTTTTCATTTATCTCATCAGTTTACTATATGTTTCCTTCTTGATTTTTGACAGAGTCGAGGCTCTACTGTAATTATAATTGCTAAACTGATATAAGCTAACTGACATAAATATCGATTTCATGTTTAGTATTTCACAAATCAAAACAAGATAATATCTTACAGCAGCAAACTTAGCTTGCATTTATTACGCGTAAGGTACATTTGTGTGAACTTAAAACCACCTTGCGCGCTTTCAAAGCAAAGTCAGCTAAAGTACTTAATTAATGAAACGAAATGTGTTAAAGATCTAAAAATGCATAAGAATGCAAATAAAGAATAATTTTCTTGTAAGATTATGTTTCGAATATAGAGTATCAGTACTAAAATTATTGATTATTTAAATTAATTGTATTTGTTTATGAAGGTTACAAAGTTATATAAAAATTTGTTTAATATTAACGTGAATTATAAATACGTATATAGAAACATTAAGTTAGATGACATTTAAACAAACGAAAAAAAACTCACGTAATTGATATAATGCTCGCAAGAATTTTTCAATTAAGTGAATCAAATAGCGGTGAAATGCTTTTTAAAATGTGACAAAGCAGTCGGAAAATTGTTCTAGAAAATGCTCTCGAAAGGAAAGTTTTCCCAACAACTTGCGTCGCGAAAGTTAGTAGCTTAATCAAGCCGCAAAAAAGTTCACGAAGAAATATTTTACAACAATACCAATCTTGATTTTCAGTTTTCTTCGCTTGTCGTTTTTTTTTCCTTACAGACGTCTTGTTACGTATACAATAAGCTTTATCGATTTGTAATAAATTTCGAATGGTTTCATATATCAATTTTAAAAGTGTAGTTTTGTAAACGTACAAAATACAGGAAATAAGATATATGGGTGGCAGTTTTGAAAATATATTATATTGAATAAAGAATGTAAGTAGTATTTACCTTTACGCGGTAAGACGAATTTTAAGTAAGTAGATGTTAATTTCGAAAATTGTAATGAAAAGGGTATTTTAAGAATTAGTTGTAAAAATTGAGGCAAGGTGGACACGTGTTTCTAGCATAGGTTATAGCTGTTCTCAACACCTTTTCTGATTCCAAATATAGGCGTAAGGTCTTATTGCATCAAACTCTGAATCCGATACTCAACCGTTACGCTATGAATGCCTATACAAATAATTTTTAAATTCTTCTATTTAAATGTTGCTTGTATGTAAATTTGCATACATTAAGATGCTATATTTTGAATTATTCGCTGTATATAGATATGGTATTATATATTGTATCAGCTATGTGTTATGCATTTGGACGAATTAACACCTTTAACAAATTGAGATGAACCATTAATGTATTTACCAATGAAGCAAGGGACTTTCACAATCAAAGTTCACCTCGTTTAACATCATTGGGTTTTTTTTTTTCTGAGAAGCATCGGACTATTCTAAAGATGGCCAAATTTGTTTCTACACTCATCTTAATAGAAAAGGGAACTTTAACAATCAAAGCTCAACACCTTAACATATGTGGTTCATCTCCAGTATTAGAGTACATACTAACACGACATTTCAATGAAGAATGTAAGTAGTATTTACCTTTAGGCGGTAAGACTAATTTTAAGTAAGTAGGTGTTCATTTCGAAAATTGTGATGAAAAGAAGATTATAAGAATTAGTTGTAAAAATTGAGACAAGGTAGACATGTGTCCTATGCTAGAAACACGTGTCCATCTTGCCTCAATTTTTACAACTAATTTTTATAATCTTCTTTTCATCACAATTTTCGAAATTAACACCTACTTACTTAAAACTCGTCTTACCGCCTGAAGGTAAATACTACTTACATTCTTCATTGAAATCTGGTGTTAGTACGTACTCTAATACTGGAGATGAACCACATATGTTAAGGTGTTGAGCTTTGATTGTTAAAGTTCCCTTTTCTATTAAGATTAGCGTAGAAATAACTTTGGCCATCTTTTGAATGGTCCGACGCTTCTCAGAAAAAAACCCCAATGCAAGTGTTAAACGACCTGAACTTTGATTGTAAAAGTCCCTTGCTTCATTGGTAAATACATTAATGGTTCATCTCAATTTGTTAAAGGTGTTAATTCGTTCAAATGCATAACACATAGCTGATTCAACAATATATATTATACCATATGTGTATACAGTGAATAATTCAAAATATAACAGCTTAATATATAACATCTAAAATATATAGAACTGTTACGGCAAAGTTACATACAAGCAACGTTTAAATAGAATATTTAAAAAATTATTTGTATAGGCACTCGTAGCGTAACGGTTGAGTATCGGATTCGTAGTTCGTGCAATGAGACCTTACGCCTATATTTGGAATAAGAAAAGATATTGATAACAGCTATAATCTATGCTAGAAACACGTGCCCACCTTGCCTCAATTTTTACAACTACTTCTTGTAATCTTCTTTTCATCACAATTTTCGAAATTAACACCTACTTGCTTAAGGTTACTTGTGTTTTCGTGATTTTCACTTGTGAGAAAAATAGAGCAAAGAATTTACCTTAAGTTTTTGCTTTAAGAATAAAATGAAGTGCAGCACAGTGCTGGACATGGATTTCAACATTCTTTTATGAATAACACCACCTAAATTTGTGACTCATTTATTCAAACTACTTTAAATTGTTTACATATCAGTTCTCTCTACTTGAAAAAATAAATATAAATAGAACATATAATAAATTTCCATCAATAGGAATCATCAGAATTATTACATACGCAGTGAAGAGAAATTTACAAGTTCCCTTCAAATTAATTAAATAAAAAAGAAAACAAAAGCAATGAAATTGTTTGAAAACTACTGACTTCTTAAAACAGGATGCCTCCTTGCCGAATGAAACGTTTACACAAACATATCATAAAAGGGACATTAGATGAACATTAAATGAACTAAGCGTGTTTTTGGCTCTCGGTTTTTCCCTTCGGGGACAAAAATGTAATGATTTTTTGAACGCAATTAGAACTGTTACGACTTGTGTTTGTCTCCTTTGTATCTACGCGCGTCTATCAAACGTTTATTGTATAAATTTTAGTGGAAGTATTCCATATAAACAAAGCAGTGCTGTAGTTATAATGATTTTTTCCTGATTTAATATTTATATATGAAATTTAGCTACAACTCAATACTCGTTCCAATTGGTCGATCGATGACACTAAAGTCATATCAATCGATGAGACATCAGTTCAATCAAACGGTAAACGAAACATGTTTGCTGATCCAAATAGTGTTGGAGGACAAGAGGCTAACAAAAAACGAAAATATCAGAAAGGAAGTAATGCATTAGACTTAAAATTTGATTCGAAAAGTGGTACGTGGAAAATTGGTGAGAGCGGACAAACTTATTACAGTAGACGAGAGAACAAATGGTTTAATTGATTTCCTATTCGAGATTAATCCATCGAATTACACCGTTCATGATGAAAAGAGGTATTTGCAAAAACAAGGTAATCGTCCTGCAAAGTATATAAATGTCCTTAAACCATTTTTTAGGTAAGCATCAATCAATGATTAGAGTGTACAATAATGCTACTGTAAGCGACGAAAACTTTAGAGATAACGCGAATGACTGTGAATACAATGATATAGATGTAGTTGAAAATAATCTTACTGCAGCGAACAACGAAAACATTAAAAACTACTCATCGGGTGAGTCCGGCTACATTTCTGCAAACGAGAATGAAGAACAAGTATTAGACCCTGCGATAACATAAGACACAGATACTGTATAGCCACATAAGGGTCCCTCAATGACTCTTCAACGCCATATTTGATTTTTGTTCAGAACGAGTTAATATAAGGTTCAGACGGCTGGGTGGCTATTTAAAATTCGGTAACTGCAACTACTTAAGTATAGGGAGTTAGATAGGGAGCATACTGGAGTACAATGTTGGATAACAGGGTTGGAAAAACATCTGATTAAAAAAAAATCCTTGTCACTTTTTAACATATGAACTGGACCCTAAAAAAGACAAGATAAAATTTACACAAACCAAAAAGGTTATAGCGTTGGAAGCAACTGCTGAGTATTTTTCCGGGTCAGAGCTACTCCCGCGTCTTTTAAATATGAAGCGAACTCAAGTCCTTTCAACAATTTTGTGTTTACTTTAGAAGTAACGGAAAATGTATGCATTGTAGATTGGTGGAAATCGCAGGAAGCCGTAGCTTCATCAGCATCAATAGAACGTGTATTTTCTGCATTTGGGTTAGTGCATTCCAAACTGAGAAATAAATTAGGAAGGTAAAAGCATCTAAGATAGTATTTTTGTATAAGCAATTTATCAAAAGTAAAAGAAACGTATTCATTTTTTTGTATGTTTTGATTTTGTCGAATGTCGATTTTGTAGGAATTTGTCTTATTTCTACCTATTTCATATTTATATAACTAGTTGCCAGTTGGAGTTTGTTATATATATATATAATAAATATATAAATTAAAATATATATATATATATATAAATTATATAATACTTTTTTGTTTAGTTTGTTTTTGTATGAGTTGTCTGTTAATTTCATTTTGTTAAAAATATAAATATTTTAAGATAATATGTTTAATTTATTTTACGGGGCATCCACAATCTCACTTCTAGTGAAGGTGTTTAAAGTAAAATTTATACCATAACTACTCTCTATCTTTTGTATTAAAAATAATTGTGAAAAGTAATTTTTAAACATAATTTTTTGAAATTTTTAAAATTTGATTTAAATCAATAATTAAAATAAAATTATTTGATTTAAAACATGATTTAAATCGTAATTTAAATCGAGCCAACCCTATTGGATAATAATGAAATAGTTCTTTTAAGTTTGATTTCTTTGAATAAACTAAATTAAATTGATTGGGTAACAAGTTTAGTAACAAGTTATTGAGATAAATTAAAATAAATTAAACTGAATTAATAAGGTAACGGTATAATGCTAAAATATGTTTGTGATGGTAATAAACTGTAAGGTAAATAATTTTACAGTTAATTTGATAATTTACTTAACGAACTTGAATTTAATATTGTTTTATTTGATTATTTTGATAAGGCTTTATTTGTTTGAATGCGCAAAGTATAATTTTATTTGCATGTACGCATTTTCTAAATCATTCTCAACGCATTTTGTTAAGATTATGCATCTGTTTTATCAAATAGCCTTGACTAAGAAAGACGTTTAGTTGTTGATAGGGTTGCGTAGAGTTTAGTTCATTTTATCTTTCATCTAGTAGAATGATTTAAGACAAGTAGTCGCAACCCTATCATTGGCAAAGTGTAGCATTTTATTTGAAAAGGTAATGGGAATCTAGGGATTATAAAAGTGACTAGCAAATTGTAGTTATTCTACGAAAGTATCCCGTATGTAGGAGGGGATCGCTACGTATCCCATTAAAAGGATCTCTCGATAGTTTTTGGAAGCTAAAATCATCACCCAAATTTAAACGTGACAATATAATCTAAATTTTGAATCAAATGGGCGTTTGAGTTTAGTTAACCCTCTGGCTCCACTGGCTTCTTCTTCTTCTTCTTATCACGCCCTCTCCTCATGGAGGTTGGCGATCCATATGGCTAACATTGTCCTGGATACAGCAGCTCTAAATATCTCAGTCGAAGTGCATCCGAACCA
>WYDF02277078.1:0-31245 GCA_009867245.2 Adranes taylori | reverse complement strand
ATCGGAATTTTTTCTACCTTTGTGGTCTCTCATATATGATTCGCAATTTTCGATGATTGCTTGCTTAATTAAGAACAGCTATTATAATTAATTTCTTAATGAAGGTTGTGACATTGCAACGATATCTATTCTCCCAATATGTCATAAATATCTATTTTTTTATACTGTGCTCTGGGTCTATTTTTTTCATTTATCTACACGAAATTATCTTTAATACCGGCAGAATATTCATGCTGACAATCTACTATCTAAGAAAATGACTGCAGGTTTAATGATGCTGCTATATACAATGGTTTATTTAGAGAGGGAGGAGGGCTACGAGTCCAAAATTTCGCCCGAAATTTTGGATTTTTTAAATTTTGCTAAAAGTGTTTACTGGCCTAGTTTTTCTATCGAATAGTAGACTAAAAAGGCCAAACTGATCTCCCCTCTCCAAGACATTTCGTCCAAACCCAGAAAGTCCGCCTCGTTTTCTGTATTCCAAAATATGAAAATCTAATTGTATTAGATCTTGGAAAGCTATAGCAGAAATTTACGTGCGTATAAAATGTGTTACCATTATTATTTACCTAATAATTCTTTATTAAATAAAAATAATGTATCTAATCATTCTCAGAAAGTGTATATTGTATTTATATATTTTAATTTCTTGTTGGAATTGCATTAATTCCAGGAACAATTAAATTGCAAAAGTAACAAACAATCGTGATCAAATATTTAGCTTAAAAAAAGTAAAAAATTCCGTGAAGATATATGTATGAAAGCAAATATTTGCTACAGGTGTTAATGCAAAGTTATATATGTATCTTTAATAAAATATATTAAAAAACACTTCGTAGTGACCCTCATATTGTTTTCCTATTTACATTGATATAATCGATTTTTTTTCATCAGCTACAAAGAACTAGAGAAATAATTATGTTCAAATAGATTTTAATTTTATATGCGAAGATTATTTCCGAATTTAGAAGAAAAATTACAATGTAGGTAAAATTAAGTTATTAATAATAAGAAAGATTGTTGGAAAATGAAATCGTTTTCGATATGCTATCAAAAATTAATAGATGTCAAAATCTATTTCAACCCAAGAAAACATCTTGATTACGCGAGTGTTCTCAATTCCCAATTCCCAGCAAAACATTTGCTCTAGTGAGAATATGGATAGAAACGAATTCAGAAAGCTGGAGAAATATATTGGCAGTTATTTAAAATTTTCCTCATACCTAGCATAGATTCCTTCAATGCTATACTATGGTCAACAAAAATTCTTATCCACTTTACGATTATACAGATCGGGGTACAATGATATGGAGACATATATCGTCACCGGACACACTGAAATTGAGAAATATGTGAAGTGGGTATTTCATGAATAAAGTTATCTAATGGAAATATCTACTGTTTTGTGGACATTAAAACAGGACACTGCAGTTTGCGGAATAGAACATTACGCTACAACAGAACAAATATTTTGTCACGGTTTTATTGATACGTAACCTGTATAAACCGTCCAGAACTTACGATTGGCTGGTGAAGTCACTCCAATAGGTGCATGGCAGGAAATGCGGAAAGTGGCTTCGAACCATTTCACGTGCCAAACATGAGTTTCCAAGCTCCTAAGCTAAAAACTGCAACTGTCAGCAAGAATATTCGTTCAAATGATTAAAAGACCGACATCATTCTGTAAGCAGTTTTCAAACAACTTTTATGATTGGCGTAAAAACAATCGCCATTATTATGTAAATATTTGAACCTACGTAAGAGTTGTTGCAGAATTCACCACAATTTGACTGATCGACCTCACTTGTACATTTTTACAGGTGATTAAACATTGTTTACTGAAATAATTCCTAAAAACAGTATTCCAATAAAACTAAGAAAAAAGAAAAACGCCTAAATAAAAAAGAAGTATTGAAATCTTTCCACAAAAGTAAAACTTAGAACTGAAGGCTCATGCGTATGTAGACAAGGCATGCCACGCACTAATTTCTTCTGCGTGTGAAAGATTAATTCCGGCCGAATACGTAGTTGACGCCAAAAGTTTGGAGATATGTATGAAAAAGTAGGTTGACAATAGAACAGAATACTTTGAAAATATAGGCTCACCGTAAACAAAGCAGCGATCGAATGATATGCTGAATTTGAAACGGAAATAAATAAAAACACCTAGTAAAAGACATCAAAAATTTAATAACTATATACAAAGACAGTAAAGAACTAGAATTTTGAGTGCAGTAAATTTTGAAATCAAAAATCTAATACATTCGATAATTTGTTATTGAGTGGTTACAGCTGTTTTAGTTTTGTTCTGAATCGGCAAAAATAATTTAAATTCTGAAGGAAGTTCATCTTCAGAGTACAACCTATCTGAGAAGTACACTCTTCGTATTCTACAATTCGCATGAACTTGGACTCGTAGGGTCTCGACATAATTAGTTCCGTACGCTCTTCTTGTAAAATCAGCCACATTGAATTGAATTTGATTCCAACCATCGTCTAATCTCATTGGCATTGTACATATAAATGGTTTGACGCGAGTAGTAGACTGATAATTACTAGCGCGAAATCTTCTACGTACATTTTTATCATCTAAAATCTAAATAAAAAATGTATTAATAGAATATAAATATTACGGTAGTTTTATATCTATCTGCCTTAACAAAGCCAACACCTGATCAATGTGACCATTAAAAATAATTAATGGTAAATGTGTTTATAATTGGAAGTGATAAAAAAGAATCATTTTAATTCGCGTAATTGATTCACATTCTTATTGCCATACAATAACGAAGTGCAAAAAGATTTTATAGAAACATACAAGTGGCCTTTTTTCCTGTTAAGCCAAATATAAATAATTTTCATAGCATATGTATAAAGTGCCTAATATAATATTTATATAAATAAAGTTAAAAATTGACAAGAGAGAAATCTCATTTCATAAACGCGGAAAATTATCCACTTGCTACCAATATATAGCGTTGCTAAGCAACGGTGCTGTGCTAAAAATTAGAAGTCCCGGAACGGTGATAAAAGCACCGTTCCGAACGATGCGATCCATGGCGATGATCATGGTCGTAAATACTGAAAAAAAATTCATGAGTAAATTTTTTGAAAAGGTCCGTGAATGCGTTCCGCCGCCGAAAAAACAAGTACCGGAACGCCGTTGCGACCCTTTCCGGCTCCATTACCCCACTGCTTACAGTGTTACAGAACAGAACAGTAAATAACATAAAAGGAAATAAGCGTGGAGTTGTAGTGTAGAGAGCACCCATCTTGTTTTTCATGCAAACGAAATACATATGAACTTTAATACAACTGGTTTTATAACCTATTTTAAACCTTATTTTAATTTTTTACAGAAATCAGAACAACATAATCATGTAGTTCCTTTCTTATAACGCGTTTATTTTTAATGGAGCGATATGTATTGATAGAGAATAATGCATGGTGAGTATAAAAGAATCGGAGAAAAATGGGGAGCGAATATGGGGGAGGAGAAAAGGGAAAGATAAAAAGGGTGCAGGATGGGTGAAATGTAATGGATGATAATGAGAACGATGTAAAGGAAAGTATTAGAGGAAATAATGAAAATGGACAAAGGAAGTGCGGCAGAGCCTAATGGAATTCCAAGTGAACATTGGAGATGTCTGAATAAGAAAGGAATTGAGGCATTAGAAACAGAATTTAATGGAAGGGAGAGTATGCCAGAGGAATGGAGAAAGATGAAATAAGCCCGATATATAAAAGAGGAGGTAGAACGCACTACTAAATTCAATTAGGTTAATAGTTTCTTGGGATGATAATCGATTAACATAGATATGTATAGTTGTTACTGCGCGACGTCTTTTTTATTTGTCATGACGAATACTGGTCAAATACACACATCATCTGGGACCGGCATTAAGTAAACAAAAATTTATGTAGATAAATGCTCTAGTGCTCTAGTGTAATAATAACTGAAAAATTTATATAGAAATGCTACAAAACGTTCAGGAACGCGTTTTGCCTCTTGAAACAGTGCCGGAACATTGTTTCGGTGCATTCCTTCAATTTATTTATAAATTAAAAGCATTTAAGAAAGATCTTTGAAATCCATAAACTGTATTGAAGAAAATGGTATTAAAAATATGCAATTGGAAACCGTCCATCCAGCCTGGACCACGAAATGTCCAATTTATAACAAGACAAAGGGAAAAATGATTATACATAGTAACCAAAAACCTACATATTAGAAAATAAGCATATGAGGAAATCATAAACCAAAGCAAACTGTCATATAGTTAGCAGATTAAATATAAACTGTAGGGGTATTACAAACAAATCTGAGGAACTCTACTCTATTATCAAAACACATGACCCAACCATTACTGTGGACACCGAATCATGGCTAAACTACGATATCGAAGATGCAGACTTATTTAGAAATGAGACAGAATTGAGGACAGATAGACAGAAACGAATTGGAAAGTTTTTATACTAATAAAAATGATATCCCAAGCCACGAAATATATAGACACTGAATCAGATGTTATTGCGGTAGAAATATAATTTAAACAAGTTGCACTTTTAGTTATTGGAGTATACAGATCAGAAGCAAATAAAAGCCTGAGAAGCAAACATCCTCAATGTTTGATGTGGATGTTTGAATATGCAAAGATAAGCAAACATCCTCATAAACAACTTTGGTCTAATACAAATTGTGGAAAAGGGCACCCCGTTACAGTTCAACACATCATATACTGGATGTAATACTCATGACACCACATTCACTAATTAGGAATTATGATATCATAGATGGAAGATTTGACCATGAAGCTATTATCTTAGACCTCGAATTACACCACGAAAATCAAGGAAATGCAACAAAAACAGTCAATTTATTTCAAAAAGCAAACAAAACTCAAATCCAAAATATTCTTGAATCAAACTTGAAACAGTGGATACTTAACAATAACAGTACCGAACAACTATGGTTAGGCTTTACAGAGTTAGTCAACCAGTGTTTAGTACAAACAGAGCCTACAAAAGCCATCACATAAAACACTGATCCTGTTTATTACAATATAACTGTAAAGAAGAACACGCATAAAATATAAAAGAAGGGGGTCAAATAGAAAACGGTTTAATCAATTCGTGAAAGAACTAAATGAAGCAAATAAAAAATCCTTAGAAGAGCATACGATTGCGTTGCTAGATGACGCCGATAGTGGAAAATTTTACAAATTTATAAAAACCACACCTCAGAACAGAGAAATAAAACTATTCAAAGAATGAGACAAAACCTGGATCACAAATAGATCAGAAGTAGCAAATGAATTCAACAAATCTGTTAGAAATGTTTTTAACCCACCTACATATACAAATATCAGCCAACTATTACACAATCGCCAGTCAGCTGGTAACGAGGACCTATTCCACTTTAACCATAACAAAATAATATAAATCTGAAGACGAGCAAAGCAGTAGGATCAGACCACATCCCTATCAAGCTACTAAAAATGACACCAGTAAGTTTGCAAAATAACCTGTTCAATGTATGTATAAATTATGAAGTAATACCAGACAACTGGAAATAATCAGTAATTGTATCAGGGTTGCGGAGTTGGAATCGGTAGGAATTTTCTAGTTACTGGAGTCGGACTCGGAAAAGCAATCCAAAAATTTGTCAACTCCGACTCCTTTTAGATAAATAATAATGTTATTCTTCATTGTTATTTATTTGTATACGTTATTACAATTTTAGTATTTAAAATTTTATATTAATAAATATGTTTCAAAATATATACATATATATTGAGTTTTATATATATGACGTCATTAAAAGTATCTTTATTTCTATTAAGATACTTATTTCAAACATATGAAGACCTCAGTTATTATATTATAGTATAATAAAGTGTTTCCTTCTTGCGATTAAATCAATCTAAAATAATAAAAACTCTAAATTTAAGCGTTTGCAATATATTTATACCAATACCAAAGGTTATATATACACAGTGCTCCGGAGTCGGAGTCGAAAGGAATTTTTAAGTTACTGGAGTCGGAATCGCACATTTTGGTACCGACTCCGCAACTTTGAATAGTACCCATCTACAAATCAGGACTTAAAACTGCTGTAATAACCTATAGTCTGTGGAATAGTAGAGAAAATCATTTGTCAATACCTAAATAAAATGAACGTCAAATATAAATTTATAAGCACCAACCAACATGGATTCTGCGAATGTCACTCACGTACCACACAACTAATATGTCTATGCCAAGACTTATCTGACATAATCGTCAATAAAGGGCAAGTGGACGCAGTGACAAAGGCTTTTGATAAAGTCCCTCATAACATCCTACTCACAATTTTAAGCAAGACGATCATCGGCATCAGATGGATCCATACTTACCTATCGGAAAGAAGCGAGAAAGACAGGATTGGCGACCACTTATCGGAGCAGGTACCTGTATCCTCTGGAGTCCCACACACTGCAGTCAGACTATTTGCCGACGACTGTATCATTTATAATGAAATAAAAGCACCAAACGATTGTCAGAACCTACAGGCAGATATCAAAAGTACACAAAAGTGGGGTTCAGAAAACGACATGAGCGTAAACCACAGACCTCTCATGTTGAAAATGTAGCCCGAAAAGCATGCCAAAGTTTATATAGCCTCCAACGTATTTGCGAAACGAAATAAAAAGGGTAGACGACGGAAAGCTATGTGATTTGTGACAGGGACTCATAAACGAGTAGCACAAATTAGCCAGTTACAAAGAAATCATGAGTGGCCCGAGTTAACAGACTGGTAGAAAAGAATCTAGAATGAAATTGATGGGCAAAGTTTACCTAAACGAGCCAGCAATAAGAGAAATAGCAATGCGTCTTACAAAATTAGCAACCGGCCGGTGCAGACCAAATAACTACCAATTTAAAATATCGCAATTGAACACCGACATGGGACGAACATTTTTCGTACCTAGAACAACAAAAGAGTGGAATCAAGCTTCGAACGAGCAAATAGGAAAAATAATAAAACCTCGAGAACCCCATCTAGGCTAGTGTTCTTATACTTTATTATCTTTACTTAATTACTGTTTCTTTTCTTTTCTTACATTGATCACAGATGATATATACTTATGCTGTATCATCTATTTGGACAAGTGTAATATTATCAAATTCAATAAATATATTATAAAAAACTGTTCATAACATGAATTTAAATATTTGTTATGAGTTCTATAAGTTCCTTCTCTAAATCTGATTTGAAAAAATTATATAGATATAAAATTGCATTTGGTTCACTCATATTTATAAAATTAGAATATTATCGAATCGGTCAAGTGAAATTAGCATTGAAATCCTCTAATTGTTAAGATTAACCAAGTAAATCTTCTATTTTGACAGGCGCTGCTGATAAATTTAGAGTCAGCATATTCTTTCAATCTAGATTACATTTGAACAGAAAATATTCCTACCAAAAATAGCAATGACCTTTATTCTTGTTTCAATTAAACTCCTTTGCAATTCTAAATTGACTTCTATTAAATATTTTCTACTGATCTGTCAGTTATTTTTAAATATAATCAGACAAGCAATCCTCCGTCATTTTTAAGAAACTGAAAGTGATTCTAGCTGTCGTATGTAGTTATTTGGGTAAAGGGTTGACACTAGAAGCTACTTTCCAACCTGCCTACGTGCGCATTTCCCATATCTCCGTTGTTCACTTCATTCCAACATAAAAGGAATTGAGTTCCCACTGAATTTGTAATGTCCCGTTAGTAATATATAATATGCCTGCCTGGACAAGTCTTTACCATGATGTTATAAAATTTGTAATTAATTAAATAAAAGTTTTTGGAATTCATTTTCAAGTGCACCATTCTTATATGTCGGTCAATTATTGTAACTAAAAAAAAATCACGGTATTATTTTCTTAAATCATTAAGCGCTAAAAACACCCTGCCCCATCAATTAGGTGATTAAGAATAGATGACTACATTTTGATTGTTAAACACTTTGAAAGTAAAGGCAAACTGACAGAGTTCTAGAAACTTACACATGCAATAACGTGATCACTTGCAATTCAACTGCCACAAATTTTCCCAGGTGTTAACCGCTAAGCTTAGGCGAATTTGACAAAGTATATTTATAACTAAAATAATCTTCAATGTTTGCTACACATACAGTAATCGAATGCATGTAATGCTTGAAATTAAAATAACTTACTTGGACTTCGAAAGTAAAATACTTCTTTAAATTTTTCACAATCATTACAAGAAACGGTAGTTTAATTCCCAATGTCTTCCTAGGATCTGCTGGGCATGTTATGTATGTAGTACTAACATTACATCCAACAACCTCCAGTACCAAAGATTGAATATCTTCGTCTGTGATGCGCTTTATGTGTCCGTTTTTGACTTTTTTGTCCCATATTTGTAATGGTTTACTGCCAATGCTATATAAAATAGAAAGAAAGCCACTTTGAAAAGTATTTTTAAACATACTTTCGGTTCGTCATTAACAATTAATTTTCTATGTTTTAATGTTTTAAATCATCGATTAAACATATAAAGAAAATCTTAGGTTATGTTTATTTTTATTTGCTTGAATTTTGACATTAATGATTTTCTGTAATAATTTGAAATCACCTTCTTGTTTACCCCAATTCCACAACTGTCAGTAGATGGCAAAGATAGTAGGCAACGATGAAATAATCAACAACACTAATATTAAATACTTGATTTTTATAAAATTCGTGGACGATATATTATTTCTCATTTTAACATTCTTAATGTTAGTCTAGAACTCAAATAAGTCTAGAACTAAAATATTTCTTAGGTATTGAGTTTATTCTTGTTTTTGATTGTAAACACAATATTGTGTTGCTATTAACCCAAAGATGGCAAGCCGGTGTCTTTATTTCTTACACTAAATCACACGATGCGACAACATATGATCCGGCATGAAAAGATGGAGTACACGATTTTAACAAATTGTAAATTATCACAAATTATAGTGTCAGTTGTTTTGATCAAAGTTTTTAATTTTACAAAAATATCGCATTGTAAACTCGTACTTTAGCGCATATTACAAAATTTTTCAAGTTTTGTATGAGAAATGGAAATAATTTTTGAAAGATCTTGTGCTTCGATTTTGAAAAAATTATTGTTGTTTGTAATTTTAAAATGCACTAACATTAAGCCAGGATGGGGTCTAGTTGCGCGATTTTAAAGCCTCATCAAATATGAAGGAATTGCCAACAACTAATGATTTCAGTTAGTAAAATCTTCATGTTTTCAACAATCTAAGAACAAAAAGTTCCTACTTGGGCAGCATGTTGAAAATGAAACTAAGTAATTTTTACATGTAATTTATTTATGTGTATAATAATTAATACAACAATAATATTCTAATAATTCCCCGTGTAAATTGATATGTTTTTATTTAATCTTGCCTTATTATCTAATGATATGTATTCTCTTGATATGTATTAATTTTTTAATTAATTACACTTGGAAACTAATACTATAAAATGACACGGAACTTGACAAGAATTAAAGAACTTAACACATTTAACATTAGGTTGATCCTTATTAGATTGTTAATTTTTATGAATCTATATCACATTTATATATTCTACATCAAATAAAGCAAATGATTTTCACTCCACTGTATACCATAAGAGCATAAGCATAAGAACTATTCATAAAACATTCATAAAATGTGTGGCGTGCGCTTAATAATTCTTTGGGTTGGTATACATTTTAGTGATTATTCTATACAATTATGCATTATTCTAGTAATATGCTGCATGATTTAAAATATCCTACTATCTAAAATTGTGGACATTTTTACTGTGCGGGCTTTATATAATTAGCGACAAATAATTTTCTATTATATTGTAATTTGCATTAAGTATAATATATTTCGCCATTGATTTACAATTAAAAAAAAAGATTTGATAGACATTTAAATTTATTCATAAATTTTGTTGATAAATTGTTTTGCTATTTTGAAGAATTGCTGAACCAAGTATGTCTATAAGAATAAATTAATTAGGTTAGCAATGCTGTTTGTTATGAAATAGAAAACATTAAATACCATAATACCACACGAAGTTCTTAAATAGCAGGAACAAATTTAGCTCAAATTAATGTTTTGCCTAGAAAATTGTACTCCTTGAGGTACTATTATAAAGTTGTAGCTATTTTGAAATTAATTCTACAACATTAATTCTTCTTAGGAAGTGTGGTAATGCAGTTTTCCCAAGTTTTACCAAAAATTCCCAAGTTTGATGCTGTAAATTCAGCTGTTTGCGTTAAATATGCAAAAGTTTTAGTTTATGTAATAGGTCTCCAAATGAGACCTATTACATAAACAACACAGGTGAATTTTAAATAAACCCCAATAATTAATTTTTTTAATTGGGGGGCAATTAATTTTTATCGTAACTTTTCTTGACTCACTTATTTTTCAGTAATTAATGCAACCTCGTTCCCGACTTTATTGCGGCTACATCTTTTATTAGATGTCCGTTTCCAGATTTATATATTTTGTTGCTATTGATATTTTAATGTAGAGGACATTATACACCAAAAGTAAAGTTTAAGTTATAATTATAAGGATTATGTATCTTACTTGACATATATTACTACAACGATTTAAAATTCTGTTTTAAAACATGAAAACGTATAATTACATCAATTACTTATCCATAAATTATCAGAAAAACAGATACTTATTTACTGAAATATATCAGTCGCTACATGGAGCATTGTATGTTTGGCAGAAATATATTATATGAATATATGATATGAAATATTGCTAATACACGACTTTCTAGTAAATCTATATACAAAAATTAAGAAAATGACTAAACATCAATTATTGTTACTACCTCAAATACTTGCGTTAAATCTTTTCTTTTTTATATCATGGATATGCTGATGAGGACAGAATATAACTTTATCTTAAGACTATTAATTACAACTATTTCTGTTATATAATTTTCAATTTTTTATAGAGTAATTTTGAATTAAATAAGAATATTTAAAAATTAAATTTACATGACTTAAAATTTGTTATATTTTTAAACAATCAATATATTTTGTTTTAATAACAAAATAATGCAAATTAAAAATGCAATAAGTAATTTAGTAATATTATCACATTATATCACAAAATAAATCACTATTTTTAAAAATTTTAATCCTGAAAGAAATACGCTTTTCCGATTAGAACTCAGACTAATTTCGCTTAAACAAATACTCTACAATTTCGTAACGTGTTGTAATATATTCAAAAATTTAAATTGTTTATACTGTATATTAAAATACTTCTAATATTAAATAAATAATTACTTTATAATAGTCTGATTTCCAACGAAGTTTAGATATAATTAAACCTGCTTGAGATGCCCTAGGTTGTAGATTCCGCAGCCCAAATTTATTCAATATTTTCAGGAAGTTTTCCAGGTTCTAGGCAACTTCTTGTATTAAAATAGATTTCATTTTATGTTTAGCAATTCATAGATACATTTATATACAGGGAAACTTATTAAAGTCTAGCAAATGTCTAGACCAACTAGACATGTGACCATGTCGAGTCTTGTTTAGATCAATGTATTCTTGTTTGTGAAAGGAAAAAACTACCAGCAAATATTTGTTTAGAAGTTTTATGTAAAAAAATTTAAGGGTAACTGTTTTAAGACCTATATGTCTATTAAGTGGTGAAACGCTCTTATGTCTTTAACCTTTGGTAATATCTTACTTATGTTTGAACAATTGGGAGCATAAATTAAAATTCTACCACAGTTGGAAAGGTATTAGAACAAACAATTGAATTATTCAAATTTAATTAAACAAGAAATTAAATTTGCATAATGAAATAAGAATGGAACTTAAAATTAGGGCTGGTTTAATTTACCAATATGCTCGTAATATTTAATTTAATAAAAATTTAATTAAAGTAATTGATTTAAAATACTGCGCAATCTATTAAGATATATTGCAGTAACTAATGGAAATTAAGATTAAGTCAAAATAAGACAGGAGGTATTTAGTAATAACTCTAAATATTCACTCATTAATTTCTACATATAATGAACAATACATACAAAATGAATAAAATAAAAAGATTGCCTGTTAAAAGTTCAAACATTTTTTATCATGCATTAATAAAAAAATAAATAGGAATGTGTAAATTCAAACCATATAAAAGAAAGTCAACTATAACGAAAAGGTTCAATGAAATCTCATAGTTATGCCAATAATCGATATCTAGATAAAATAAAAATAATAGTATGCGTATTAAATTAATATGTTACAATTTGAAATAAATTAAACTCGAAAGAATTCCAAAAACTCCATATTTATTTGAATCGTCGATGAACAACGGATTCAAGTTAAAACAATTGTTAAATTTTTATGTTGACATGTTTCGGGAAAACAATCTTCCCGTCATCAGAACTATTGAATATCAAAAGCTATTGTACTTTAATATTTCACCATAATACTTTTATATTGTTTATCTTTTAGATTATAACAATTTACAAACACAATGACTTTGAACTATTAAGAAAGAATGAAAATTAAAATTAATTCAGCTACAGTTAAAAAAATATTTTAATAAAATTAATATTAAAAAATTTCTTCAGTAATTTCCCCCTCTTTAACCTTGAATGAAAAATGTTATTAAATATAAAGTATACATAATTTTAATAAAAACAGTAATATTCGGAAAATTAGTACTAATCGGGAAATTTTCTAAATTTATTGACTGTAACAAAGTTGAAATTTATTTGACAGTTGCAAAGGGAAATTATAAGCAAATTCTAGATTGTCTACCAACCGAGGTTCCAGTTGCAAAAGTCTGGTTCACAAATATCACACTGAGTTGCTAATTTTGGTGGTTGAGCAGGATAAAAGTAATATGTGATCACGAAATGAAGTAGAGATTGATAAAATTTAACCAACGACAAAGTTTGGAGCAATTAATTGTTTCAATGTAAAACAAAATTTAATTATTCATGTTTTTGGGTCCTTTTCACTGATAATGTTTTAATACAATATCTAAATTGTTTAATTTATTATGGTAGTTTCTTCTCCAGAAAGTTTTTATTAAAAAATGTCAAAAAAATGTTAATATACATGACACTTTTAAAACATGTATTAACAAACCATTACTAGGTCATCCCAGCAGGGTTAAATATAACCTATCTTCATTATAATATACATACTACTTCAGTAAATTTTATTCCACAACTTCCACAACATATATAAAAATTTTATATAAGTGGATTTGCTTTATTTATAAGTACATATTTTAAATTAAATCTTACAATAATAAATTTGTTTAATAAACTATACTAAAATAATCACGAATAATTTGTTCATGTTTTACTTTCTTTTAGTGTAATTAATGATTGGCATGTGTGGGTTATTTGATAAAGGCCTTATTATAATTTACTATAACAACAAATAATTATTGTAAAATACAGCTGTTAATTTATTATAAACTTTCAATTAAAATATATTATATAATTAACAAATTAACAATTATATATAGAACAATATTCTATATATTTATATATATATAAGAAATTTTATATAAATACAATTATAATTTATACTAATATATGTATGTATTTGTGTATATGAACGTTTATATATAAATATATAATAATTTTATATAATTAATAACAATTGAGATATGTGTTTGTTTGATATGTATAGTAACAATGTACGCAAGCGTTGAAAATTCTTAAAATTTAAGAAGAATATAATATATGGACCCTAATGTAATATGATTTGTTAAATATAGAAATAACATCAGTATCAGTTAAAGTTACCGCAGGCAGTTAAAGTTACTGATGGAGAGAACGGAAAATCGTTCACACAATTCTGGAAATAGTATAACATTTCATTTATAACGCCTTTAAAAATATTTTTAAAGGCGTTATTAATGAAATGTTATACTCTTTCCAGAATTGTGTTAACGATTTACCTTATCAGTAACTTTAACTGCCTGCCTAAATGTCTTCCGTAGTTAATAATTTTTAAATGTGTGAATTATATCTTGATCCATTGGTTGTAAAATGGAGGTTGTATTTGGAGGAAGGAACATTATTTTTACGTTATCCTTATAGTCACAAGGCGGATGACCCGTTGCATTATCAACTAATAACAAAATCTTAAATGGTAGGTTATTTTCTTTGCAATATACTTCTATCTGTTGTATAAAACGAAGACGAAACCAGTCTTCCAAAATTTCTTGCGTCGTACATGCTTTTTGATTGGATTTCCAAAGCACAGGTACTGATGATTTGGAAATATGCTTTAAGGTGTTTGGATTTTCGCTGTGGTAAATTAGAAGTGGCTTGATTTTGCAATCGCAGATTAAATGGTTAGATAATATAGAAAGCAATCTAAAAATTTGGATTCATGTTAAAACATTTTCTTAAGAAGTGATACAGTTTTGTTAAAATGTAAAATATATGCCCATTGATAATGTTTTAAAAATACGTATGATAGTATTTTAAATAATATTGATATAAAATATTCCGCTCAGCTGAAAAGACGGTGAACTAAAATTAATGTTACCCACGAAAAGTAGGATGAACAGTTTATTACAGCTTGGCAAGAAAATTTTCTTATGAACCTAGATCTTCTATTAGAAAAAATATAACAGTTTTTTAACGTTTCAGATGTGTACTGAGTTAATGAAATCATTCCTATATAATTTTTTGAGGTCACAGTGGACTCAATAAATTCTTTAAACAATGAAGCCAATGTGCCTTTTAAATTCATGTTCGACAACTTGTTATTTCAACAACGTCATTGAACAGAGAACTACAATCTGAATTTATATGCCGAATATTCTAATATTCTAAACATCACCCCAGAGTACAAAATTTTTTATTTCATTCAGTAAACATCAGATAATATTACTAGTATATTTATCACTTATCTCACATTTAATGCACTATAAAAATTCCTTCGCTATAAATTTGGATTAATATGATACAGGAGATAATGCAGTTGCTTTAAAACTACAAATACCTATTTTAATGAAAAACCACAACAGCAAGGACCAAAAATGATTTGAAATATTTATTACTCCTAATACTAAAACTTTAGAACAAAAGCTGTTTGAGATGGATAAAAAAGAGGAAATAAACATGTGGATCTATTTCTCAAATATTAGATATATCAAAATAACAAGCATAGAATCAGAAAGAACATTTGATTACCAATGAAACAACTATGATAGAGTTATAAAATTTGAAAAGAAACTTTGGTCAAATCATTTAATCGAGTTATATTTACTTCCATCTGTTTTATGGGTTAGTTGAAATAAATAATTTGAAATGGAAGAAAATAACTTCCTTTAAATTAGATATTTGTTATGAAAATATTCAGATTTATAGTAAATTTCTGTAATACAAATTTGTATTTGCTTTTAGCAGAAATTCGATCAAATTTCCCTGCCTCTGCGTCTAAGATTTGCCCTTTTCAAGGTGACAATATTCTGCTCTCATGTGCCAGCGGAAACTCCGAGGAAGATATTTAATGCCCTACACGACAAAGAATGTGGGTCTGCTCCACGACATGATTTAGTAGCGACATGAATGCTAAGGTAACGTGAGAGGCAGCATTCAGGTTAGCATTCTGGATAGCATCCAGGGATCAGGTTTCATAGCGCTCACGCAGAAAGCAATGACAGTGGTCCCAGACTTGTAGTTTTTCCAATTGGCTACGAAATGGCAGTTAGCATTACGTACTTCCCTCGGAAAAGTATTCACAAAGTTACGTTAAAATCACTTGATGGAACAACTGAGGACCAAATCGACCATGTACTTATTGACAGAAGGCATGCCTCGGATGTCATGGACGTTAAGGACGCAGAGAATCTCCAAAGTGAAAAAGGGTCAGGGGCAGATCACGAAGAAGCTTCATATGCAAGTGCTGAGCCGGAGCGAGTAAGTGAAATAAAGATTTATGGAGAACAGTTAGTGAGAAGCTTAAGGAGCGGAAGCAGTAACTACAAGGTGCAACGATGATCCAACATTGGAAGGTGAGCGGTACGACGACAAGTGTCATACAGCTGTTCTCAGACGTAATGAGCTAGAGAGAAAACGCTTCATAGAAGAGCAAGCATTGAGAATTTCCAATAAGCTAGGCGGGAGGTGAAGAAGGCGTTGAGATGGAAGAATAAATAGTGGAGAAAAGACAAACTGGAACAGTTAGAGGAGATGATGACCAAGAAGGAAGTCCCAAGGAACAAGGGAAATCAAATCAAGAAAGGTTTCTAACGAAACGCTGGTAACTTGATTGGAGATGAGAGCGGTATAATAGAGAGATGGGCAGAATATTTTGAAAATCTTCTGAATGCTGCGGAGGAGGGAATCAGAGGCGATCTTCTTTATGTGCAACAGTCTGCAAAAGGCTGCATTAAGGAATATACTTTCGATGATCCTGTTCAATCTCTGCCTGGTGCATGTCATGCGAGTGATCCCGCTCAACCCATGAGGAAATATTTACACCAGATCCTTTCAGTACATGGCCTTCGCAGGTGATGTTGTCCTTCTTGGTAGAAGCTCGAGAGCATTGACAGAAGCGCAGCAAGATATGAAGGCGAGACGCACTTAGGGCGAAGAATTAACAATGAAAAGACAAAATAACAACGAAACGTCGGCACGAGAGAAAAGGTAAGGTTCTGCGCGGCGAGTGACTTGGTATGCGAAGAAGGAAGGTATAAGAGAGTTGGAGAATTCATGTAAATAGGGTCCTGGTGACTAAAAACAACGAGATCAGTAGAGAGATAAAAGCACGAATTGACGCAGGGAACAGATGTTTCTATGTTTTTGATAAGATATTGAAATCCTCTCTAGAAAGCTCATCGTGTACCGCATTATAATTGGTTGTGATACTTTGACACTCACTGAACGTGACAAGAATTTGCTTCAGGGGTGGGAATGAAGGTGCTGCGAAAGATCCTCAGAGCGATTTGTGAAGATGGCGAGTGGCGCATTCGCAGAATCAACAAGTATATCAGCTCTACGGCATCTGGAGCCACACCTGGGACTGCGGAACAAGGAAGGAAGAATGGACGGGTCTTGTTGGAGAGGCCAGGGTCCTATGGACTGCATCGCCAGGGGAGTGTGTGAGAAATTCAATAAACAATATTGTACAACCAATCGTAATTATGATTATTTTATTACACAATAGGAAACAAAAAAGGTTTCATCTTTTACCAGTGAATAAAATCTTTGGCAAATTTGCATGCCCTTATGACACTATACTTATAAACTGCTGTAATGTTGAAAACCACCCTAGATTTTAAGGTTAAATGTCAGGTTTCAAAGTTTTCTGTTCGAAGTTTCCTTTAAATATATCTCTCCAAGAAGTTATACGTATTTTGTAAATTATGAATATTTATTACAATGCACATTGGGATCATAGGATAGAAATTAATGTTTGAGTTAGAAAGGCCCAAGCACAGTATATGTAAAAATGGAAAAGTTTTTCTATCCGAACGTGAATTTTATTTTGGTAGGTTTTCTCAACATTTCTTTGTTCGTAAATAGGCCACTATGTGAATCCTCACCTAAAGAAGTCTAGGCCCTTAAGACCTGTTGCTACTCTAAGGACCAGAAGGTAACTTGGGTGTAGAATATATCACACTTTTAGAAATTCTTTAAGGATTGGAAAAAAAACCAAAACTAACAAACGCAGCAAAAGTGCAAGATTTGGGTTGATTGAGAATGGTTTAGAATTGTCTACATACAGACATCGATAGAATGTTGAATGGATGTAGGATGAGGTTATCCGAAGTATGTGGTGCAGAACATTGTTAAATAGTTTGTAAATTTACAACAAAATAATGTTTCATTCAAATCATCCAAGCTTCAACAACAAACTAATACATGTACAGAAAATAATAGGTTGAATTAAAAGTGATTTGCCCTTAGGTTCATAAATTATATTTCAATGCATTCAAATTATATTTTATTTGAATACTTCGCAAAAGTTCTGATAATTCTAAACACTCGTGATCGACAAAGACTGCACCGGAATCCGATTCGTCATCATATGAATTTACGCAGTAGAATTAGGAGGTTTGAGCTAGCGAAGATTCTAGGATGTTTCTAAAAGATCATTTCGGGCGTGGCTTGACGGCGTTGTGTTAATTCCTACGTCAAAAATTTAAATGACCGCTACACATCAATCTCCGAATTTAATGACGACATTATTTCCACAATCAGTCCTGAAGAAATCTCCGTCGCACTTAAGAGTATCAAAAACTCAGCCCCGGGGAATCGATAATCTAAACCGCTGCATCCTGAGAAATGTTCCTGCTGAAACAATTTAACTATTTCGAGACATTTTTAACATATGTCTCTTATTAGGATATTTCCCAGTGCAATGGAAAACTGGATTTACATATGACGCCCCGCTCAAATTTCAAACAGCTGTCACTCGCGCTTTGAACAACTCCTATTAGTGGTATTTCTAGATATTACGCAGGCTTTCGACTCAGTATGACATGCTGGACTAATTCACAGACTCCAAAATCTGAATATATTTCATTCAAACTATAAAACTAGTCCAATCATATCTATCTAATCGCAGAACTCAAATAAAAATGGGAGACACTGTTTCTAGAACTATACATTCTCAAGTGGGAATATAGCAAGGTTCCGTATTAGCGCCACTATTGTACTAACACAAACCCGACCTAACACAAATCCTCTCTAGAGTTAGAACGTGCCAAATTTATATCTGCTCTAAGAGGATGATTCCGGGGCTGTGACCCTAAAACACTCCAACATACCTATAATACCTACATTAGACCAATTATTGATTACAGATCAATTCTATATTTTACTGCAACCAATAGCCAAATCCACAGTTTAGTTACCTGTGAACGTAGAGTCCTACGGAAAGTCAATAAACTCCATTATCGTTTTTCCACCAATATCTTATAGGAGCACGGCTCAGCGACACCAATCTATTCGTCTAGAGCATGATCTTCAGTCTAAATATCCGCAATGGCGTAACGCTGAAAACAATATAATCGTCTACCAAACTATTCGCTCCCATTGGAGCAAAACGAACAAATTTCCTCATCCACCTGCACGAATCATAAGCACTACGCAGGAACCCCACGAATATCTTCAGGAAATTCTTGAATCTATCCCACTATCCCTAAGATAACCTCAGTGCTGAAGAGTACGAAAAAAAAAATTAAAAAAAGAAAAAAAACAAAAAACAACAACAAAAAAAAACTAAAAAAGACAAAAAAATCTCATCCTAGTAGCAAAAACCAAGAAAAATCCAACCGTGCTATGATCAAGGTTTTGCAGGCTTCCCTTGATTGTAAAGTGAATACTGTAGCACATACTGTCTGCAAATAATCTGTCCAACAAAGTATTAACAACACCTCAAACTCAAGTCCAGGCCTGAAGAAGAGTGGAATTTTAGTTGGTGAAAACCCCACACTGTTGGATGCACCGGGCATCGGTCGTCTTTTAAAGATGTCTCCACTTCCACGCAAAAAAAGTTGGCTTGAGTGCATTAAAACATATTTTTATGCGATTCTCCATCTTTGCAATTATCTTTAATAGATATCCCAAAATCTTCGCTAGTTGAAGCCTCCTATTTCTACTGTGTAAAATTATATATGACAAATAGAATGCAACTCCAGTCTTCATTGAACACATGTGCTTAGAATTCTTATAAATTCTACGAACTATTTAAAATATAATTTGAAAGCATTGAAATATAATTTATGAACCTAAGGCTAACCTGCTTTTAGAAAATCACATTTAATTCAACCCATTATTTTTTTGTACGTGGTAATATTTTAATGATTTGCTCAAAACGTAACATAATGTATAAATAAGTATGTAGTAAATCTTCTTAATAAGTTTTCAAAGTACACTCGCAGATATGTAAGTCGTATAAGTACGAAAAGAAATATTGCATTAAATCTTTGGTGTGATTTATTTGACAACTATATCTCTTTCTAATAAGAGTGAGCAGATTAAGTAAGTCTAAAATAAGCACAACATTCAGTTGCCTCAATATAAAAATCAAACATTTATCTGTTTCTTATAACTTTCTGTTTGTTGCTTTCAACGTGACCAGATAATAACACATCTTTTTCTAACATTTATCATAGACGCAAACCATATAATTACTAACAATTCATGTTTTAGTAGTTTATTTTGTTTTCTGATAATTAGGTTTTTCTTGCTAATAATTGCTGCATTGCATTTAAGCTTTCTTCTAGAGATTGTGCAAATTTACTCGAACTAGTACTTTCCGATGACCAAAATGCCGATATACTAAATATAATATGATCCGCTTTGAGATTATATGCAGCCCCATAACCTTCAGGTTCAACTGGACCATAACCACCAAAATGTTCGCCAGACGTGGTCAGCTGACTCGTGCTCAATAAAAATTGATTAGCTGTTTTATAACTAATATCAAGAAAGAGATCAGGCAATGGGTGGGCTGATGTTGGAGATGTTTCTTTAGCGGCTTCCCTTAAACCTAATATATGTATATCTATGCCTTGACCTAAAATATTATCTATCATCTCTTTGGTTTGAGCTTTAACAGCTTCATTCCATAAGTTAAATTTAGTTTCTTCACTGACTAAATGGAAAGTGACTTTTTTTTCATCTTCCTTTTGCTGTGACATTGCTGTAACCCAAGCCAATGCTTCCGTAGCACCCGATCTAATACAGTCAATACGGCCTAACCTAAATCTTCGCGTTGAGGCACTTTCATAAGTCGCTGTTATCTTACCATACAATCTATAATAAGTTAATTGTAAAGCCAGTTGTATATATACGTCTGGACTAACTTTACAACTCTTAATAAAATCTTTACCGTAACCCGCGAATCTGTATACTTGAAAATCTAGATCTTTGGCTAAATTATCGACAAAATTAGCTGCTTCCTCGATTCTTTTATGATCATCTGCTTCTAGTGTCCATTCTAACTTTTCTGGTGGTGGTAGATGTGACGCGGATACGGCTGGTACTTCACTATTTGATGGTAATCCGTCAACGTGTTTAAAAATTTGATCCACCATTTCAAGAACCGCCATTCCTTCAGCATGGGAGTGCTCGTAACAAAAGCCACAACTACCATCACCCGTAATAATAAATTGGAACGTTTTATCAAACCATCTATTTCCCGTGTTATGGGAACTACCACCTCCATGTAACATTTGTAAACATATATTTGTTTCATCTCTATTCCCTGCTGAAAATCCTTTCGCGCCACGCTGTAACCTACAATTGAAGCTTGGAGGTAAAGGTTCATCTAAACATAAAATTAATAATGATTTAATAATTAGTTCTAGGTTGCGACGATTCCTCTCATCTCTACAAAGGAATTCTCTAGCTTCTCCCCAATCACGTCGTTTGATGGCAGTTAGTAACCCCACTGGGGGTGGATTGTTTAAGCATGGTGCGTCATCTAAGATATATAATAACTGAGAGCAAAGTTCATCCTCGCTGAGACGTCCTCTGTCGGATGCTTGAATTGGAACACAATACATTTGATTTCTACATAAGACGATCAGATGTTCCGTTGATACTTCACCTGAAAATTTAAACTGTATGTAGCTGATAGTGTGATAGCAATAACAAAGAGTAGAAATGACTTATTCAAACTTTTGGTAATTTCATACATAATAATGAGTTACTTTCTTCATTGCTATATTGCATAAATAATACACATTAATCAATTACCTTCGCGTATTTTAGCTGCTTTAAATTGACTGTCCTTAAATTTTCCAGGTATTCTACAAGATCCCAATATTGTATAATACTGTTCCATGCAAAGCCGTTGTCCCGGTTCTCTCGATGTGGCTTTATCCACCGGTAAACTTCTCGTATCTAAAATCGATTTAAAATTTAATGTTCCTTCAACAATTCGTGCGCCAAAGCGAGCCACATCTAAGATAGTTGTAAATTTTTGCGTCGGATAGACAAAACCCGGATTTGAATTTACAGGAAGTGCTAAAGGATTCTTTAAATACATATCGTCCAGCCAATATTGTAGAGCCTGAAATAAAATGCATCCAGTTAATTATATTAAAATTTTAATTTTAAAACATAGAAACGATTGTAGAGTACGGACATTTGGGCCCAAAGAATTGTTCAATTAAGGTTAATACTCGGGAGGAGTTGAGAGAAAATTATAATCTGCAAGTAGGGAAAATTGAAGACCAAAAATATAACTATTTTGCTTCAAATCTGGCAAATAATTTTGAAAAATGGTGTAAATATATTACCAAGCCCCATTTTAATAGGTAGTGACGCAGAAGTTTTTAAACAGCACAAGAACATTCTGAAATGTATTAAATCCTATTGGGGGTAAATTAAAGAAAACATTCTAATTTAATTACTGAAATAAATATAATAATTTGTCATTGTACAAATTTACATCTCTAAGGAATCGAACCTGACTCCCAATTTTAGGCCACTATACTAGAGAGGCGTCGATTTTCAAAGAACAAATGTCTTTATACCTGTTAAATTAATGTATGATTAATTTACGAAATGTATTTGTAAACAAGTATTTTGCAGTTACCAACATTCACATATAAATAATTAAATAAACTAAATAATATTTATAATAAATAATTAACAAAATGGCACATCTAATATCTCACAATCTTTTTATTCACAATTCTTCCAAACCCCGATGTACTGTATTCATTGTTGTAAACCCTCTATAATTCTCCACATTTTCTCTACCTCCTCTCTTATATATCAGAATTATTTCCTCTTCCTTCCATTCTTCTGGTATATTCTGCATACCATTCCGAATTTCATTAAATCCTCTTACTATTGCATCAATTCCTTTCTTGTTCATACATACCCAAATTTCACTTGGAATCCCATCAGGTCCTTCCGCACTTCCTTTGTTCATTTTTCTTATTTGCTCTAGTATTTTCTTCTTTTTATCTTCCTCATTTTTATCCGCACAATTTCTATTCATCCTGAATTCAACCACTATTTCTCCTATATCCTCCCCCATAGTAGCTTTGCATTTATGTTCCCTGTCATTCATACTTAACATGCATTCTTCTCTATACTTGCTTATCGCCCGAAAAATCTTAAATATTTCCATATATCACTTTCACACTTCAACCCGTTAATCCTTTCTTTTCCTCTGCGTACTCTCTTTCCCCGCATTTCTATTTACTTCTCCTAGTTTACTATATGCTTCGTCATAGTCCTGCCATTCCAATTCTTCTTCTCTAACTTTTCGCAATACCAGCCTTACTTTTTTCCTCCTTGTTCCATTCTTCATTAAACCCATTCCATTTCTCCCTATTTCCTGCCGCTTTTCATTCTCCGTATCATGTTCTTCTTTATCCCTTGCATTATTTCCTTTATGCTTTTCATTTCCTTCTATTTCTCATTTTCTAATCTGTCCTTGAAATCCCTTTTTTTCTTTATTGTCTCATCTAAAGCTACTTTCATTTTCCCCATATTGTTCACCTTTTTCTATTTCTGTTCTCAAATCCCATCTAAACCTCCATTCTACTTCAGTCGGGAAGTAATCTGCTTCTACTCTTTCTCCTATCTTAATATTCTCAACAAATCACACGCTCTGTCATTTATTAACACATAATCAATTACTGATCTTCCTCCATGTCCTCTAAATGTTAATTCACCTAGTCTCCTCGCATACAACCATTACCAAACACCAACTCCTCTTTGTCCACCCAATCCATAAATTTCCTTCTCCTCGCTTCCAGAACTTTATGTTTTGACTTCCTTTCAACACATTCAGCATTATTGCTTACATATCCAAAAAACTATTTCTCCTATTATCGCATTCCAGTCCCCTAATATCATCAATAAGTCAACTTCCTCATCTTTTAACCTGCCACACATTTGTTCACAAACTCTTCCAAATTTTTATTCAGATATACAATCACAATAATTCTTTTTCCCCCATCTACTATAATATCCCCTTTCTATTCTTTCTAAATCTCTCAGCCACTTCCTCATGCCGTTTTTTAATATATTTACCCTCGTCCTCCTCCTCACCTTGTAATTCGTTACTTCCTGCTCCTTTGTTATTTTTTCCTCACCATTTTCATCCACTTCCTTCTTCTCCGTCTGTTACTCCATTTCTCTTTTAGTTTTCTTGTCTTTGCCCTGTTTTTCTTTCTTTGCTACTTCATCCCAATGTCCTCCAACTTTCGGCCTCACTAGTCTTTCTTCTTTATCGCTTCATATCCACAATTGATTTCCCACCCACACTTTCTTGTATCCTACTCTCAGTCATTCGTTCCTACTCTTCTTTGTCGTACCTTCTTCTCTAATTTTTTTATGTTTTCTTCTCTGTTTTTGTTAGATCTCCCTCAATATATATACCACTTCCATTTAATAACGATTTTCGTTGCATGATCTCCATCATTGCATCCCATGTTTCGATTATTATTATTATTCGTCTTCCTTTACGGTTGTTTTCCAATTTTCCAATTCTTTGCATATCTTTTACACCTCTGTTACTATACATCCTCCTTAACATTTCATTTCGTACTCCTTCAATTCCTATTATTTGATTCGTTCAGTCCATATATCATGACATTTAACTTCCTTTTCCTTTTCTGCGTTTCATTATCTAAATTTTCCAATTCTTTGCCCTTTCCCCAAGCTCCTTTTTCTGAGGATTCAATTTTTTCTCTATTCCTTCCTCCTTCCTCCTACTCTCGTTGTTATTCTTTATCTCCTTTACGTCCACCTTAATTCTTATCTCAATCCCTTCTTCCTTATTCCTGTACTGTTAATTTTTTTTTACATAATTCTTCATCTTTTCACTATATTTCTTACCACTGTTTTGATTTTCTACCCATTATTTTGATTCGTCACCACTTTCATCTGCGTAGTATATTTTTATGCAACTCGTATTTTTAATTACCACTTTTATCTTGCCCCTTCAGGTATATTTCCCTCCCGATTTCTACTTTAAGACTTTATTCACGTCAAATTATATTTAATTAACTTCTCATTAATCAATTTCACACACACGTTTTCAGTAAAAAATTAATAGTCAATTTCTATACGTAACAAAAACTTATTGAATTTTTTTTATTTAACAAAAACACATCGCTCAGTTACAACGCAGCTTTTGCGTCCGAACACGACAACAGCAGAACGCGAATCAATATTACATATTTCTTTTAAATTGAAACTTTATATATAACAATTTGAATCGCGTACGACTAAACTCTATGACAACCTATTTCGGACGTTCCTTCGTGAGCGCCCGAAATATTTCTTTATAGACTCGCCAATTATGCCGGCCTAAGCGGAGCCTCAAATTTAAATCAATTTAACCGTGAACTAGTCTTTCCCAGTACAGGTCGCAGCTGTACTTTGCACTTAATTTCTAGGAACGGCTACGTTCTATTTTAGTACAATTTGAATTAGAATATAATAATTTATAGACTAACATCCTGTAACTAATTTAAATTTAATTTAAGCAGGTCGTCTTCGAAAAATGTGTAACAAATATGAGAGATTAACAAATCAGAAAAAATGTCGATGAACCGCGGGTGGATGGCCATTTCTGCTATAAGGTATTAATCTTTATCAACACCCTTATTTTTCAGAACGTCATTGTATGTGTGTAACTGAATACAAACTAACTCTGTATCTGAACCTGTTACGTCGAATAAATATTATTTTATTATATTTTCTATATATGTTTACAGTCTGTTCTGTTGGTCGACATATACAAGGTTTTTTGCCTTAATCTTGAATTAATTCCCAACCTGGATCCGATTTTGATGATCTGTTTCTACAAGAGTATTCCAACAATTGAGTACTACCTTATTTTAGAGATATCAGTCTTTTATAGTATTAGCGTGTATTCAAAGCAGCTGAGTGCACAATTGGATACATGATACAATTGAGTTGGAATAATCTTGTAGAAACAGATTATCAAAATCGGATCAAGTTTGGGAGTTAATTCAAGATTAGCGCAAAACACCAATAATCAAAAATGTCGCGCAAAATATGTCGACCAACAGACTGTAAACATATATAGAAGATTTAATAAGATAGTATTTATTCGATGTAATAGACTTGAAAAGCTTCTCTCCACTATGATTTCGTTTGTGTTTTACAAGATTTGATTTTAAAGCAGTTTTAGAATAACATTCCGAGAATTTGACCGGCTTTTGTCTGCTATGACTTCGTTTGTGGCTCAAAAACTTTGCTTTATGTGCAGTTTTACATTCACATTTGGTACATTTGAAAGACTTATCGCCGCTATGACGTTGTTTGTGGCTTAAAAGATTAACTTTGTGTGCAGTTTTATAATCACATTCTAGACACTTGAAAGGCTTCTTTCTGCTATGACTTCGCTCATAGCTCTAAAAGCTATCTTTCAGTACTGTTTTGAAACCACATTCCGTACATTGAAAATGCTTCACTCCGTTATGAATTCGTTTCTGTCTTACCCGATTTGATTTTAAAGCAGTTTTATAATCACATTCCGTACACTTGAAAAGCTTCTCTCTGCTATGACTTCGTTCGTGCGTAATCAAATTGGATTTATGTTTATGAATATTCGAGAGATTTCTCTTCAGATACAGAGTTCAGATACAGAGTTAGTTTGTATTCAGTTACATACATGCAATCACGTTCTGAAAAGTAAGGGTGTTGATAAAGATTAATACCTTATAGCAAAAATGGCCATCCACCCGCGGTTCATCGAAATTTTTTCTGATTTGTTAGTCTCTCAAATTTGTTAAATATTTTTCGAAGACGACCTGCTTAATCTAACTAATTAATTAAACAATTAATGTAGTCGTGTCAATAAACCACGATACCCACCCATATCATCATTCTTAATTTATATTTAATTTATTACTTTATTTTTACGGTACGTGTCAATATTACTTAACTTAGAATACTTTGCTCTTGAAAGAATATCTCTGCTGTACATGGTTCTGCTGCGTATATTTATGGTTTGTTACCTATTTAACATGTTTGATTCTTGATTGGGCTTTCAACCATTAAGAAATGGACTACAGATGAATAAATCCTTTTATGGTGTTTACCACTTGTCAATGGAAAATGAAATAACTATATTTATTCGTATTGTAGATTATTATATTAAAACTAATCATACAATATATTATAGAAACATAATATTTAACAATATAAATAGATCTCGTAATTATTCAAGTAGCATCGCAAGAACAATCCTGAAGTGTTTGTTCAAGACTTTCACGAAATTTTAGTCCGCTTCAAGTTCAATAATTTCTGTGTGCGAGCTCACTGCGTAAACCCAATCCAATTATAATTTTTAATCCTCCAGGGACAAATGTTTGCTTTATGCTTTAAGCAAATTACGACAAGGGAATGTTGCCCTTTTCTGTTTATATTTGCTTTAAGGTTTTAAAGGTATTCGGAGGTATTTCGAAGTTATTTATTCAGAACATTTTCATTCAACTGAGTCACATTAACAAATAAATAGCGTTGCATGCAATTAGTTAATGGAAATACGTTTGCTAGAGTCACATTATTATAAAATTTTCTTATACGTACAAATGGATGGAAACGATAAACTGTTTTTACCTACATCTCGTTTTCTATTCGTTTGTATAAGAAAATTTTTCAATAATGTAACTATATCAAAAACCTTTCCATGTTGTTAATTATTTTTTTTAGTATACAATACATAATTTAAGGAAAGTCAGGGAAAACTGGCATTCGTGTTTTCACTTTCATCTATGCGTATATGCACAAAGTATATTTACAATTTTTTTTTAATAGAATAAATTATGAAATTAATATTTCTTATTACTTGTCTCTCGAAAAAATACTTACTCCGTTCGGGACTCGAACCCGGGCCTCTCGATTGCTCTTCCAATTGAGCTAACGGGGAAAAATATTTTCGAGACACAAGTAATAAGAAATATGAATTTCATAATTCTCTCTATTAAATAATGCCAGCGTGGAGGTTTAACCACGAAACATCATGAAATATTCAGTTAAGTTTTTTTTTAATTTAAACTTTGCGCTTCTTAGATTTATATTTATATTACTACAAAATGTTTCATTTCAAATGAGAGAAGAGTGTACAGAGATGCATATATTGCCTTTGCCATCCAACTTGCTTGATGCAGAGCCCCTAGGATCCTGAAACTGAAGTCATTTTGATATTAACCTCCTAGGTACAGAAGTGAGAGTTGTAATAAATATTTGTAGTCTTCTCTTGAAAGACTTCCATCTTTTAGGACATTATGGATGTAGCTAACCATTTTCAGTTGTTGCTCTTCTAGAAATCCTTAAACGTGACCTTCTTCATCCAGCATTGTCGTATATGACTTATTATCAAGTGAAGCCCACAGGCTTCGGAACTTCCGAAAAATCTGGACGTCATGGTATGCTACACACTCCGCGAACACTCCTTTCAATATCGGTTCATGGGTGTGATGGCGGCAAACCAACTACAACAATGGTCGTTCAAATTCTTCACGCAAAAAAGATTTTAAAAAAATTCTTCGTCTATCCGTAATTTTTTTTTTTTTTTAGGTAAAACTCAATATGTTCATTGTTTGCATGTGTAATGATTTCTCCTAAATTACTGGACGGATTTTAATGAAATTTGTTGGATAAATGCACAAATTTACTCATTAAAACTTTTAATTTTTTAAAGTCCAATATGGGCGAAATCCACCATTTTGAAGCTGATTAAAAAATTTATAAATTTCACTAAAGCTATAACCTTATACATATCTAACTTATACAATAAATTAAAATAATATAATAAATTACAAAAATTTATGAAAATGTAATGGAAACACAATATTAAAAGTGATGGTACTTTTGTGATTAACAAAATAAGAATTTAGATACACTTAATAGATATACTAAAAAGTTTGTTACAATATTTTGCTATACGCCGGCTTTTATAAACATCTTTAAAAGCTATATTTTTTATAGTATGATTTCACATTTATGAAATAAAATTTCACATTAGCCCAAACTGATTTCGCACAAACGAAACATAGTTATATATTAATAAAAACTAATCTTGCACAAATGAAATACAATCCCACATTAACGGAAAATTATTTCGCATAAATGAGAACTGACTTTTCAGAGTATGCTGATGTCAATCATAAAAAATAACTACTAAAAATAATAACTACAAATAAAATAACTACTAAAAAACACTCTAAATACTGGGATCGATAACCGACGCCTCTACCATACAGTCACATTTTCTTTATGACAAAATAAGAGGGTGAGTTTTTAACTAGATGACTAACTTGTCCTTCTACTGATTTAACCTGCCCAACTATAAAGAAAAGGGATCGAAAAATTTAAATTCATAATTTATTTAGTTAATGTGAATTAATTTATAGCACTCAGTAAAAACAAGTCAGGTTAACACAAAAAATAATAAAACTCCATATTTCCTTTATTTAATATATTCATGAAAATAAAGGTTAGCATGGGATAAACAGTATTTCCCAAGTAAATAAAATAAATATATGTTTAATTTAGAATAAAAATTAGTAACAAGAATAAATTTAGAAATAAATTTTTTTGTAGTCAATAAAATGTAATAATATAATAAAAACTTACATTTGTACAGTAGACATCACAATACCATACTGTACTTAAGGTTTTTTTTTTAATTTTAGGATATTCAACATTCAACTGGCTCTTGCGGTCGAAAAAGCTGCTTTTATATGGAATGTTTCCCCTACATTTGTTTTTGGCAGCTTGCTACCGTCGAACTTGCTACCGTCCGGTACCAGCTATAAGTTCCCGTTCCAATTTTCCTTTTTATTAACTATCGTTGTTTCATTATCTAGTGGGCTTTGATCCTACTACTCAGTTTTCTATACTCTTACCCTAGCCGTCGAAAAGAATCTCGTCCCCTACCCACAAAACTCAGTTGATCTATTACTTTGCAGCGAAAATCAATTATAATATAATGAAAATGTTGCTATGATATAGCTTTAACGCTATATCATAAACATTTCCTAGAATTTAACCAATATGACTTATTAAATACATACAGTGAATACAGTAGAATAGAACTAAAATACTTGCCTATTTTCCACCATACAATATCATACATTATTGTTATGAATAATAATATACATTATTCTTAAAGTAATTAAAATTATTTTTAATAAGTTTTAAAAAATTCCTCGCCGAAAAGACAATTTTTTTTTTCGATAGAGGAAGAATTATTAAAGCTTGTGAAGATGTCAAAAATTGGAAAGGACAAAAATTTCCGTGGTCTTTTCACGGGCCTCTGGTACCGTGGTACCGTGGTACCGTAAATTATTGAACTTGAAGCGGACAAAAATTTCGTGAAAGTCTTGAACATACACTTCAGGATTGCTCTTGCGATGCTACTTGAGTAATTACGAGATCTATTTATATTGTTAAATATTATGTTTCTATAATATATTGTATGATTAGTTTTAATATAATAATCTACGTTGTTTAACGTTGTTTAAGACTTTCCTCAATACCCGGAATCAATTCATCCTCTTGACATGACCCAGCCACCTGAGCTTGACTACCTTAATACCGTTTATAATGGATGGTTTCTGGTAAAGTGCTTCCAGTTCGACTTTGGTGCGTATTTTGCAAACTTCGGCATCTCAGACCGCTCCAGAGATATCTAGCAGGACCTTTCATTTCCAATGATAGTTCTGTAGTCTTTGATTTTCAGTTTTTTATATGAATGCGGATACCTTGAGGAATCTGTAGTAACATTTGCTTTCAGCAAACATTCTAGCCTTAATTTCAAATCTGACCTCGTTGTGTTCCATTACAATGACCCCTGGTATTTAAACTTGCCAACCTCTTCAAACCCTTCAAAATCCGTTACATTCCTCCATCTGATTGTACCGCGGCTGTTAATCACGTATTTAGTCTTTTCTCAACTTATTTCTAAGCTCATGATCTTCGGTTCCATCTGGAGTACCTGCAAGGTCTTCCTTAGTGACTCCAGTCTTCTGGCCACCAAATATATGTCATCTATGAAGGCTAGATGCTGACATGTTCTATTAGAAATGTAGCCTCCAGTGCTCATAGGTGCTTTATTTACAACGGCTTCTAGCGCTAAATTAAACAGAAATGTAGAAAGTAAATCTCCGTTCCAAAGTTCTTTTAGAGGTCCTTGTTAACCGTCACCGTGCTGCTGATTTCCAATGTCGCGACGT
>WYDF02277067.1:0-17485 GCA_009867245.2 Adranes taylori | reverse complement strand
CACCGAACTCCAAAATATAAAACGTTTTATATTTTGGAGGTAGGACTTCGATCATTTTATTTAATCAATTATATATTCCAAAACACTGGAACCTTTTTATTAATATTAAATTGTTTCTATTTGGCCATAAGGTAAAACAGTTGTTGTATTTGTTATTGATGTTAACAAATACAACAAGTAACGTCTTTAGAGGTTCATAAAATGTCTCATCATTAGATTTCAAGAAATTATTAAAAACAGTCATCAGCAGTCACAAGTATGTCTTAATTACAAAAAATAGTTTTTAATGGTTTCTTATAATTTCTATATAAAACAATAATAGTGCTTTAAAGAAATCAAGAATGACAGTTAAACTTATAACAATTGACGATAAGATTTGAAACAATTTTGCTACATAACTATTTTGATTATATAAATCTTTAGATAATCATATATTATCTTCATATTATATACATCTTTATATAAATGTAATGCCTATAGAAATTAATAAAAGTTCAAGTTATAACAATGGCAATTTGGATATATATAATTTTACAATATAACAATTAGTTATTGACAAAAATTGAAATATGAAAATCTCGGTAAGTAGAATAAAAAAGCCAAAATTTTTAATTTAAATTTGAAGAATTTATTTTAAAATATAAGTTACTAGCTAGACCCGGCCACGCTTCGCTGTGGCTCAGTCTGATATGAAATGGCCGCGACAAAGCCACGTGGCCTAACTGCCGCGGCTTTGTCGCAACATGGCCTATATAAAAACACGCGCGTATTCAGATGCAACGTTGTGTCAAAATTTCAAGAATATATGTTCCCGTATATATAAAAACACGTGCGTACTCGAATGCAACTTTGTTTCAAAATTTCTAAATCTTTTTTTCCTTATTCCCGTGTTCTAAATCGTTTGTCTCAACTTATCGTCCACCCGTTGTAAATATCAGTAGTTTAGTTCATAGATGCGCTTACTAGTTTTGTATATGTAGTTTTGGGGTATGTTTATATGCGTAAGCATTTGTTGTTAGCTAATGTGAAAGAGAAAAAGAGAGAAGAGTCTTAAGTAAGCCGTTCACAGTGTTAGAACGGAATAGTTTGTCAACGGTCTTGTCTGTTTCAATAACAGTTACCAGTTCAAACAGACTAATTGTTCGTCAGTGGGCAAAATCGTGCCATTGCACTGAAAGTAGTATTTCGTACCAGTAAATAATTAATTCGTTATCGTTCGCGAACGGGTGTGCAAGAAGAAACCCAGTCCTTAAGCCTACACCCATTTCCTTAGTCCTATCAGAAAAGTGAATGAAGACAACACTCGTATCGATCAGGTAAGTCGCATTCCATTTTTTTTTATTTTGCACTATTAGCGCTTTATTGTGTCGTTTGTTTGAATTTAGCTCAAGAATTATTGGTAATTTAATTGCGTTAGATACAGTCCACTTGTCATTAAATGCGCACGGTAAAACCAGTCTAATTTCATAGCTCTGGAGCCGACCCTATCATCCCGTTTTCAGACAGCGTCAGCAATGTAAGCGCCCGAAAATAAGTTTTTTACGATTTCATTACATAACATCGACTCTTCTCTACTTTTTATAAATTAAATATGCATATATTTTACATATAAACCTACCTGAAGAAATACTCTAAATGATAGTGAAAATCATATCAAAATCCGTTGCGTAGTTTTTCAAGAACTAAGAGCACAACAGACAGACGCGGATAGCGACTTTATTTTATACTATTTAGTGATAACACATAATGGTAATAAATCTTACCTTAAATTGAATCCAAATAAACAAATTGAAATGAAATTGTTGTTCATGAAATTATTTAAAGCACTATTATTGTTTTATATAAAAATTATAAAAAACCACTAAAAACATTTTTTTAATTATTACATTCTGATGACTTTTTAATAATGATGAATTGTAGGTCTGTAAAAGCTGATCATGTTATATCTGTTAACATCAACAAACGATTTAGCATTTCCGTGATTTTATTTAATCAATTTAATATTATATCATATTTTCTTGTAATATTAAGTTTTGACTTCTTTAGAAAAAAATAAAGCATTCTGATCCATAATAAAGTGATTAAGATTAATAAAATTTAACTGTTACTTCCTTATTCGGTTATTATTTTTCACGACCGGTTTCGCTAATTTTCTGGTGCTACAATATTAAACTATGACATAAAGTACTTACTAAAATTACAGCATTCCGATTAGAACCATTTGTGGAGAGTGTACTGGGAGAATACCAATGTGGCTTTAGAAAGAGGATATCCACATCTGATTAAGAGTTTTCTGCTGAGATTAGTTATGGAGAAATTTTATGAGTATATCACTTTACATGAATTGGTTATTGATTTTAAAGAGGCTTATGACAGTGTCTTGAGACCTCGCTTGTATGTAGCGATCATTGAGCTTGGAATACCAAAGAAACTCGTTGGACTAACCAACATATCCTTGAGGCAAACAAAATCAAAGGTGAAAGTCCGATGAATGCTGTCAGAATCCTTTGATATGAAACGAGGACGTAGACAACGGGATGTCTACACTACTCTTCAACGTTGCTCTAGAGAGTCATGAGGAGTATAGGTAGCAACCGAGGAGTATCCATTTTGAACAGAACGCTATAATATCTGGCATATGCAGACGATATAGTACAAGCTAGTAGACGATATATTGATAAGTAGAAGCCAGAAATTCGCATCTGAGGGTTTCAGTCAAATGGAAAGGGAGGGCAGAAAGATGGGCCTACAGGTGAATGAGGGAGAAACGAAATACATGGTTGCACGTCGGGACCACCATTATCAAACAAACATAGTTATAGACAGTTATAGTTTTCAGAGTCTCAGAATTTAAATAACTTTGGGCCTGTGATCACGGATATTAACGAAGGACAGACAGAGATTAAAATAATAATGTTGTCCGCCAATACGCATTCTTACCTCTCCTGCGGTCACCTTAATGGGGCTGAAACTTGGACATTGACAAAGGCGGATGAGAACAGAATAGGAGTCTGGGACAGGAGAATACTACGGAAGATTTTTGGTGTTCTGAGAGAGAATGGTGAATTAGAACAAATGCAGAGCTCCGGATACTTTATGGACACCCAGATCTTCTAACAAATTAAAAGAAGTAGCCTGAGATGGTTGGGACATGTTCATCGCATGGGGGACAGCAATCCGGTCAAGAAGGTATTTCTGGGAAAACCACAAGGACGCAGGAGTAGAGGAAGGCCGAGGACGAGGTCGCTGGATGAAGTGGATGAGGCCCTTCGCAGCATGGGAATCCGAGGCTGGCGGAGGAAGGCAGGGGACCGAGCAGAATGGGCGAAAGTCGTCAAGGCCAAGGCCCTTCAAGCGTTCTAGAGTCATGAAGTAAGTAACAATATTAAACATACAAAAGAAATTCTATGTTATCGGTTGGGTGTTATGAATTGTATATTTTGGATGTTTATGAAGTGTGGTGTATAGTGTTTCTAAAATGTATGTCTTTTTAAATGATTTTGTATATTGCCTTGTGAGCTTTCTGTGTTTTTATTCTATCGTGGTTTTGAGTCCTAGGTACATCAATATTGGAGTTCCTTTTAAGTATTTTGGAGTTTCTTTTAAGTACTTTATCATTTAGGCAGTTTTTCTGTTTATTTTTCATTATTTTGTCTATTTCTACTAGTCGGAGGATCATTTTAAACGTACCTTCTCAACATTTCCAAAATCGACGAACATCACTTCAATCGTTTCTTCAATTGGATGAAGATTATATATTTGAGCACGATACCATTGACCATCAGCGCTATATTTGGCAACGCAAGGAAGACCAACCTCCAACTCGGTACAATTGGGTTGTTTTGGGGCTTCCGTGGCCATGGCTGTCATTATACGCTGGAATTCGTCGTTTGATGATGCTGATTTGGTAACTACTTCGACCACGAACTAAAAATAAATATTATACGGAAAGCGTCAGTAGATATTATAATGCTCAATTCAATATCAAATTAATTAAATTCAATTCAATTAGTTTTTCTTTCAATGTTTTTTCCCAAATAAGCCCATAATAATAATGTTTTGTCATCGTTTCATTTAGTTTCAGAGATTGAACCAAATATCTGCCTCTACAATACTTGTGTTTACAATCAATTGTTATATTGTCATTAAATGTATATATGACTTACGAAAATTTTCAACTTCGATATTTTGATTGATAAGCACCCTAAAGGTAAAAAAGTGGTTTTTGAAAAATGTGTGTGCGTGCGTGTGTGTGTGTATATGTGTGGCGATTTCTTCTAACCTACTGACTCAAGTGGAATGAAATTTGGTAAGATGATTTATCTAATGGAATTAGCCCCATTGCACTATGTACCTGCAACAGATCGTGGAGTTGCCGATCTGCAACATAACGTTTAAAATTGTATTGACTACATCTCAAAATATTAGACATTTCTTCGTTTTAATCCTTAACATGTTGACGCCGGCTTGTTCCACCGGTGGCACATGTACTGTTGCTCCATCGGACAGCCTGAACCACCGATGGGTCATCCTATGATTTACTCGTTGCTATGACTACCACTGATAGCACAGGCGTACTTGCTGATGATTTTACACCTATTAGATGAATAATAGCAAGATCTGAAAAACGTCGCCTGATAAAACATAATACGCAATTGGGCGCTCGCGTCAATGGGTTAATCTTAAAAAATACTTATTTTTAGTGAACTTCTAAGACAAATGAAATATTTCTTTCGTAATTAATTTTTTATACATTCTACGTTTCCAGTTGACTACAGCAGTTTTTTTCTAAAGTATGTTTTTAAAAATTTACAATTCTTTCTATTATATATAAGAGCAACCAAGTAAATAAAAATATGGAATTATGAAAAATACATGTGGTAGGTAATAGGTTAAATATGAAAGTTATGATACTTTAATTTACTTCTGAAATTTTTAATTAGTATAAACGAATTTACCTTATGAAAATCGAGCATATTAATTATAACTGCATCGAAACGTCTTTCTTTAGGAAGTTCAGCGTAGACATATGCATTTGTAAAGAAATCTTCGAAACCACCAGAATTCGTACTCAATGCTTTTGATGTCACTGAGATAACTATTAAAAAATCACTTAATTAAATTACATTCTTAAATTACGAAAAAACCCTAATTTTCAGTTTTGCAAGTAGTTACACAGAGATCACTATCAATAAAGGCTGTTAAAACACCGCCAAAGCATATTATTATTAGCCACAAATTGAATTTCACAAATCATAATAAATTTCTCAAACATTATGCAAATTATCATGCGATCATTTTCCCAACTTTTCGAGAGGATTATCTCAAGAAGAATGTATTTACTTAGTTTCATTAGTTGATGATGTAGCACTACATAAATCGATAATATTCCATTAGCGAATCCCTTCATGGTTGTACCTGTCTTTGTGACAATCCCAGGACCGGACCACCAAAGACAATAATTACTGGGAAAATTGGGAATGCTATGTACCAGGTGATTAAAAGAATCTAGACATGTGACGTATCGTAAGATTCAAACATCTTTGGTTTTTGATTTAAAATATTTTGCATGATGAATTCCTTATAAGAAACTTAGTTTTCTGATGGATTCCATATCATTCGACTGACGATTCAAAAAGGACCGTAAATCCTTGACAGTGCGAGATGAAAATTCAAAAACTGTTTATAATATAACATGGATTTATTCTTCTGACTCGCAAAAATAGATTCTGTGTTGCAAAATGAGTCAAAACCCATGAAAGTTGTTCCCGAAATGTATCAAAACAAAACCTTTGCGATACTTGCTTCCAAATCAGAGCATGTATTAACAATTTCTCCAAAAACTTTAATCGTTAAATATTCGCTCGCCAAAACTTTACATCGCGTAAAAGGTAATAGAGATTTTAGAACATGTAAACGTTGAATTACTCGACCATCATCCTCACATAATTCCGATCTAAGTTCAAATGATTTCTGTACTTTCCTTCAAGTGAAACTTTAACTACATTCCAAAGATTCCAGCCACAAGAAGAACCAATAAGCGATGAGTTGTCAAGTCAAGTTTAATAATTAATTGTGGATAAATCACCTGAATCTGAATGAAACATTGAGATTAGGTAGAGTCAACTTGATGATTATTTTGAATGTCTACTTTTTATTAGTGACACTCTCTATGCAGCTAAAAGTAAGATTTTGACATGACCATGACCAGATGGCATTAATATACGTTTCGGTTGGATATGGGCCTGTCAAATAGCCGAAACAGTTGTTTTTTTTTTCAAAATTGTCATACACATATTGTAACTTACTTCCTCTATAGTCCAAGTACAAATATATAATATAATAATAGTTACCTATAAATAAATAAATAAATAAATCATATTTAATAGTGAGAAAAGCCAGTTATTTGTGATTAGAAACACAAATTAGTAGATCAAAGTAACAACAAAATGTTGTACTCGGGTAGAAGGAACTACAATATGTTTTAGACAATTCTCAAAGAAGCGGCTGTTTCAGGTCTTTGGCATGGGTAGAATCGGCGAAGGGTGTATTAATTTTAATTGGCCCTAGTTTGAATTATCATCTGTTTTACACAGAACATTACGTATACTTACCGGCAGAATGTGGACATTCCATTATTTGATCTCGAATTTCTGCCTCCTCTACTGACTCATTTGTATCCTCTATGACAACATCAGCGTCATCAGCGTCATCATCTTCTTTAATTTTAACTACATCTAGTGCACTTACTGGTGCTGGTACAAATTCTACATCCCCCGAAGTTAACTCCATATGAAACATTTCAAAAGGTCCTATAGCACATAATAAGCAAGTTAAAAAATTTATTCAAACTTTACTTTGTAGTAATTAGTCAATTTGCATCAAAGTTGCAGTAATAATAGTCGAATTATTCAGTATGTATGTTTGACATTGAATTGGAGTAAAAAGTCTGAGTATTAGAATAAGACTGAAAGCATTTTCAGTTATCTAAAATTATCAAGGAAATAATGACAATAAAGTTAAAATTTTCCGTACACACTGTGTAGAACACAATATAATGTATATAATAATAATAAACAATTATGTAATGTTAGAACTCACCACTAGATGTTCCTGGTTTATCACATACACTACTTGAAATGGATATTTTCTGGACGCAGCCTTGTGAGTTATCGATCATGAATCGATTTACGTTCAAATCACCCAGAAATATAGTGCAATATGGCAAAGGTTTACCGATGCCATTTTCCACTTTTACTTCAACGTCCTGTTCCACAATCAGTTTATGTAACATATCGAGATCTTCCGTTGGGTAGGTTCCACCTTTGGCAAATACATTGTGCAAACGTATACGTTTAGCATAACACGGTACATTTTCGTACATAATGTCTTTACGTAATTCATGTCTTTCGACATCTTCCACGTTACCAAAATCGATCATCATTACCTAAAATGTATTAAATAATTCAAGTAAACTAATGCGATAATTATAAGTTTTACATAATCATGAAAGACGTGATAGATTGACGATATAATTGTGTTTATACATACAAACCTATGATGGAACCTATCTTCATATCAAGCATGTATTAATTTGGTGACCAGCCATAACGTTTTACTTGATTTTTGCACGGTTACGGAAAATTAATTACTCAGAACATGTAAATACAGCATAATAGTAACAAATAACATCAATTAAAAATTACCTGAAACACATCAGAGTTGTCTTGAGGTAAACTTTTAATAGAACCTCTGTACCACTTCGAATTCTGATGATATTTCACAGTACATCTTTCGTTAACATTCCAGGTAGTATCTGTTGATTCTGGCGGCGTTTCTTTAAAGTACTCCTCCATATATCTAAAAATAAGAATTGTGAGAAATTATACACGCTAAGGCCAGTGGAGGTATTTGGACCTATGGCCAGCTGAGATAGAGATGTTTTACTTGTAACCTTATTTCAATTTTCATACAAAGAACTATTGGAATGCATGTAATTACTAGTAAACACATCAAAATTAAAAAAACAAATCTAGTGAATAGACACAGTTACTAATCAATAAATAACATTGTTAATATTGAGAAAAGAGTAAATAGCACTATTAACTTGATCTCTATGGCCCAGTGCAACTTTCACTTGTAACTTTGAAAAATTACTACTGGACCACATTCTTGGAATATTTGAGTTATCCCTGGTTAAAATATTTCATAATGGCCCAGGTACTCTTTCTTAAGAACATATATACGTCAAACAAAAAGAGGCTAGCTTTATTCCGGAGAAGTATTAGACCAGTCCGCTAATGACGTTAAAAATTCTTCTAGTCTGTAAAAGCTGCTACTTTATATAGATAAAAAAACCTCGATCACAGGAAAAACAGACAGTGGTGTGGTAACATATTTAAGGTATGAGGAAAAAAATCTATTGCGAATTGGATTTGGGGGCTGGGATGTTTCTTGCCTTCTTCGTGAATATACATTGAAGTACTGCAAATATACATAGAGAAAAATTATTTGGTTACAAAATTTAAAAATCAAGGACCTAACTGATTATCGGTATTTATAGCAGATATACTTAAATCCTAATAATATTGAATCAATTGTAAATTGCAAGAAAACTTCATTACGTAATCACCCGTTAAAAATTAATCGTGAGTAGTTGTATGTGTTAAATATAAACCCAAATTAGATTCTTCTGTATTGGTTTCAGCTGATCGTAAAATGTTACATCATTAATTAAAATGTTACATCAGTTACGTTATAAAAAACTGGAAAAACTTTATGCCAAAAATTGGAATGGAGAACCAGTGTTATAGGCACGTAATTTACGTAATTTGATAATTGACTATATGCACGTAACGATACTTTAACGGTATTTATTCAGGAAACGATAAAAGGTAACCTTATGAAGTTGTCATCACATATCACACAATTGCCATAACTTCTCTATGGACGTGATATCATACACTTCATGGGACTTCTAATTATGTAAATGGGATAAATAATTATGTAAATAAAAGTGAGAAAATTTCATAAAAAAACCAAAATTCACATTCGTACTTATTTTGATTCCTATAAAAGTACCTCTAATGTACGAACACGTGAATTTGAATAAAGTGCGAAGTAACTTCTGAGAGTGTAATGGCCTGCAGCTATTGATTTGATTTGAAAAACACAAAACAGTAATATTCAAGCCTCAATTAAAAAAAAAACAAGTCGAAGGAGAAATATGGGTATCAGATCACAATTATTAAACAATTTACTTGCAAAATAGTTTGATTCCACTCCAACGTTGTTATGGATGCCATGAGTCGCGCCAGTTGACATTGCCATGATATGACCACTCAAATAATTGCACACCATTATCAAAATAAATAAAATATAATATTGCATTGATTACCTTTCCATTTCATTCAATGTGTCATCGTATTCAGTTTCATGTAGATATATGATACAGTTTTCATCTACGAATGTTGGTGTTGCAGTGAAATACAAATCTTCCACAAACAATGCAGGTTTCCAATCACCAACATTGTTCTTTGCAGGTTTCGGTCTCTTCCGCATTTCTAATTCGACAAGATCATTCCAATCGGTCATTGATGATGAACTGTTCTTCACTACGTCCGGGACGGATGTAGATTCTTGAATGTATTGCCTACGTTGTGGAGGTGACCAATTTTTGTTTCTAGTAGCTAGTCCATTTAATACTAATTCTTTGTTGATACTATAGGTTCTAACATAAATTAATAAAATCATTAAAATCAAGTATAACTTTTTATTTACGGAATTATCCTCTTATACTCACTTATACACGGATCTTTCAAGCGGTCCGCCCTCCTTTAAATGTCTCTTCCAAAAGATAACTGGCTGCGACCGTTTCTCATTGTCCATAGTTCCTGATCGCGTGATGAAAATCTCTTTTTCAGTCTTGAATACCTCACTCAAATAATCGCGCGTAGTTAATGGCCATTGTGTACCAGAACCTGGCGGTAGGACACCGTCCACGTGACAACGGAATGCAAACGCTGGTAAACTTTGAAATTGCTCATCTAATATGCCCATCGCGTCACTGGGGACCATCAACTCTTCGGCGTAATCACGCGTCAAAATTAAATAATAATTAGTTCCTACATTTTTCTTGATCAGCGCTCTAGAATTATAATTACAAAAGGAAAATGTAAATGAATAGAACATAGAGTATTATAAAATTCAATGCAAAAATAGAATACAAAAAAAAATAATTACAAATTTTACTATGTTAATCAACAGCGTGTAAAAAGTCAAGCCATGTAAATTAATGCATGTGTAGAGAAACATCTGCCAACCAAGGAATTTATTTACAAACGTAAAATAATATCTCCTATACCTTCGTAAAACCAAATTTTATTTTTCAACCTATTAGTGATATTCAATATTTCGCCCCTTATGTAATAGTATCATTGAGAGAGCATTTTATTTCAAATTTTCCAATACAGATTTTGATGGACTGTTTTTGCAAGAGATTGAAACTGTTTTTGAAATTTGATGGGCAGGTATGGAAGGATGAAGGAAGACGAGAATAAATGTGATTAAGGGTAGAATAAATGTGAATGGGGGGGGATTGGATGGTCGACTGATAGATGATTTGAGAAGATGAATGAAACTTCTAGTGCAGAAATGAGTACAAGGAGAGAATGAGGGATGTGTTGAAACGCAAGAGTGAGAAGGACAAATCAATGAAAGTAGATACACTGAAAGTAGTAAGTATAAGTGGATAAGGGATGAGGAGGGGATGGCTAAGTATCTAGTATCAGAAAAAAGCAAGCAGAAAAAAGAATGATTGCAAGATTTTGATGTGGGAATGAAGAAGGTAGAAATAAGTATTGGATGAAAGAACATGGTAGAATGTGTAGGATATGTGGAAAGAAAGAGGATAACTGGATGCACTGGATAAAGGAGTGTAAGGGGATTGTGTGGAGAGAAAAGGAAATGGGGGAAAACTGGAGATAGGTTTGTGTAAGGAAAAGGGAGATAGGAATAATGAATAAAATTAGGATGGAAATAAATAAAAGAAGGTAAAATAAAGAAAAACAGATAGTACAATGGGTAGGAGATGGAATATAGATGAGAAATGGATTAAGGAAATAATAGAGATGATAGGGTTCTGGAATGAGGGATGAGTAGGAAAAAATAGTAAGATGAGGAAAATTCTTCCGATACTTTTACTTCCTATATCTGCCTTTCAATCATTACTCTTTGTGATCTTTTTGTTAAGTACAATTTTAGCCATTTCTGCTCTCTTCCTGTGACACCAGAGTTTTGTAACTTAACAATACTCTTAAAGATAGGATATTTTGTTTCTAATTCGTATGTGACTTTCATTTTATAGCTTGCTCAGGTGATGTGTGGAGATTTGTGGAGAAGTGTACATTTTAAAAATCGTAAGAAAAATTTAGTACGATTTGCTGTGATATGTTTTGGAAAATTAATTGGACTTCAAGGGAGAAGGGGAAATGTTATTCATATGAAACCATATGACCCGAAATGAAAAAATTAACACCAACAAGTTACCTATAATACTGATGTTTTATTGGATGTTTGGCAACACAAATTTCACCATCCGACCATGACGATTTTTCTATAAGGTGATGACTATTGTAATATTGCTGCATTGATATATGCAAATCAGTTAAGTCTTTGTTCATAATATGATCTTTAGGAAAGTGAACGTAGATAGCATATGGATTCTCTACATGAAGTACCTGAAGCAAAAAGAAAATTTAATTATAGTAATTGAAATATAATAAACTGTAATTAATATAACTACAACAGAATACTATGTTCATTTCCATAAATTATAATTCCTACTCAAAAAATATTGTACTTTTATAATTTGTTTGAATTACATACCATTAAAGTGTATGAACTTATTCAGATGAGTTTTTGCTTTAGAGATGAACGTTCATTGTACGAAGCCTTTTAATATGCAAAACCTAAAGCAGGTATCTATGTTTCAAAACAGATTCGTAAACCACGGCAACAATTTAACGTAAATGTAACCAAACTTCTTCCCTCGATTGGAAACAATTAGTAGAAAATTTTATGAGGAAGAAATTCGCAAAAAATAAATTTTGTGATTTTGTAATCACTGTGATTATAATTGTTAATTATATAAAAATTGTAGTTCTGTTTTGATTCAAGTAAATTTTTTAACATAATCTAATGCAGTAGTTCTAACGTTTTTAAACTATTTTTGGGACCCCGGAGTACTTCTAAAAGCAACAAATCATAAAACCCATAGTTCGGTCAAGATGAAATGAAATGACCATAATGTGAAACTTACTCTGTTACTGTTTTTTTAGGGTTTCATTAAAAAGACGGTTCACTGGTCTATTTAAAACCATCCGAGTTTTCAGATCAAATAATTCCTTTTATGGCTCTAATCTCAATCTTAATGTTTTTTCGAGTTTCTTTAGATTTGCTTTCCTCACAACAAAAACAGTACCGGAATGCCAATTTTCATGCCCTTGAAATATTTTATACTATTGGTTCCAAAATGTTCCAATAACGTAAGTTTGTAATAATATATTTTCCAAACTAAACATGACAAGAATGGAAACGTAGAAATTTTGTTACGACTTTTATTACAGGGGTTTTATTGTTCTGTTCAAGTGAGATGGGTCACTTGTATCTGACTTGTATCTGGGTCACTTGTACTGTTACTTGTGCTAACTCCATTCTTAACGATTTTTTCGGGTCTCTTTGTATTCTCTTTCTTCGTATCATAAATAATACCCGAATGCCAATTTTCTTGTTTCTATTAGAAGGGCTATTAGAAGGAGCTCTTGAGAGTTTTATAGTCAGTATCACCCTAACTAGCCTAATATTATTGGAACCCTCATCGTAAAAAGTTGCACCTCTTTCTTAAATTTTAAGAACTATCCTAAAATCTCTTCGGAACCTCCTTACCGTCGTACAATCCACTGATACAATAGACAATGTGTGAAAATGTAGCAATTTATGATTAACGTATATCCGGGACACTAAATAACTTCATACCCGCACTGAATACAATTTAGTAATAATTAAATATAATCATATATAAGAAGCGAAACTTCAAAGCAGAGTCTCGACTTACTCGAACAGTTAATAATTCATAACCTTCCACATCTTCGGCTTCATCATCAGATAGTAATTCCGCGGCAGAATAGGCGCTTTGTACCGTACGCATCATGGACATGGTGAAAGTGTCTTCCGGTTTACTCTCACAACTCTGTGCTGTATCACTCTGCGGCCATTCAATCGCTGCCGAACTAAAAATAAAAACAAGAATTAGAATAACAAAACAGGCAAAATAAATCGATTCTAATTCTAAAATTTCGCTAGTGTATACATGTATATTTACCACTTTCCGCTGGATACGGCGAAATTAGAAATCACCATGATAGCGTTAATGCAAACGTCTCTTGCAGCGAAGCATTCAAATAAAATTACCTCTGTAATGTCTGTGGTATCCTTGTAAACAACCATTTTGAGTATTGAATCAATGAAATCACTTAAATATTCAATACTAGCAGCGCTCCATCCTTTGCCTATAGGTTCCAAGTGTGCTAATTTAACCTTTATAGCCTGTTTAAAATAAGTAAGCATTAGATCATAAAACAATTAGTTATTAGAGACCAAGTATGTAATTAAAACACAGGAAGTAATTAAAAACCCAGTAACTAAAACACAGCAATTATTAAAGCATTAGTGAAGTGAATATACCTGACATTGCATGCTCAAAAATTGTTCCTTTAGTTTCCGTAAATGACCGAAAGGTACGACAGTTGTAATGCCAATATCGACCATAAATATTTCAACAGCGCCTTTTCCTTTAAGTATTTTAGTCACTATAGCCCTTTGCCATTTACTTTTCTTGGTATCAGTATCAGTACGAACCCCGACGGGCATACCTATTTCTGGAACGTATAAATTGCCGCTCTTCTTTTTATTGAAATGCGAATTCATCGTCAATATTAAATTGTCAAGGTGGGAGTTGAAATTATACTAAAATATTTTTAACATGTTAAAATTAATATAATTAGGGATAAATGCTTAATGAGTAAAATTTGAAAACAACTACGAGTAGTTTTGATAATTTTAAATACATGTGAATAAATTGCGGCGAAAATCTGATCTATAGAATGAATCATTCTATAGAAAATACCAGAAAATCACATCATGTGCTATAACAATGCGTATACACCCCAATTAACATTTTACTTCTTAGAAAAAAACCTAAAATTGATTATTCAAAAAGGTAGCCAGTTTTACATAAAATAAATACTTTAATGTAAATTAAAACTTTTTAAATGAAATGTCAGTAATTTTACATATTCTAAATGAAAACAATTATATTCATAAGTTAAAGTATAAGTACAGTATTAAGAAAACTCACATTTCGAACATAAAAATGATGTGCATCAATAACATGTGTTACGATGACAGGAACTGAGTCTTCCTTTTTTAATGGTGACGATGCCGGATACTTCAAATTATGATTAACCTAACAAAATAAAAGATGTAGTATTTTAATCGCTTTGAATTAGATCTAATGAATGTACTTTAATTGGAAGCACGGTGTCTAATGTATCAATTTGTACGGGTTTTCCGTGTCCAAGAAATATTAAAGATGATCTAATAGACCAATCACCCGCTTCTGCATAAGCTATAAAGTCTACTTCCAGTACATGGTTTCTTACATTTATTATGAACATCAATATATCACACCTAAAATAAAATAATTTCAGTTAAAAATCAACTAAAATCTATTTCAGAAACAATTTTAAACCAAATTATATACACGAAGTTCTTCAACGTCATTTACCAAATCGATATTTCGCAATATAATAGTAAAAACAAAGATCTCACAACTATCCGACTCATACACCACAAGAACTTATGTATGACTCAGAAGCTCTCAACACGGTGAGTGAAATTTATCTTGATAGAAAACAAACATGTAATAAATGCTCCAAACCTAAGGTTGTTTGAAGCTGTAGAATTTTATAAAACAACATTTTTTCGGGGCCCATGGTCTACAAATTGTTATAAAAAAACCAAATTATTATAAAGAACAATAATATTGGATAAGAACTATACAATAAGTACTTGATAAAAGTCAGGGCAATTATTATAATCCAAACTTCGATCAAAATCGCCATATTGAACCGAAGTTTTGACAATTTAATACAACCTGGGCGAACTGTACTTTTCAATTAGTTGAAGTTATTTCTATTATCAAATAGGTGGCCACACACGAAGGGGATTTTTAAAAGATTTGCTTGGTACCGATCAAATACCCCACTCCTCATCGGTACGTTAGTGCTACCCGGCGTGATGGAAGTGTGAAAGTTCAGACCTCTTGACAGTTTGTTTCTCTGAAGGTAATGATAGTTTTGTTAGTGGCCGATTACTGTTGCAGCTAAATATCGTAAGGCTGTAATTAATCTTTCTTTAGCTGAAATGGAGTCTCGCATTTCGGAGTCTTGGTTTGTTATATATTTGGAAACCAAACTTAAAGTAGGAAAAAAAAATTAAAAAATAATTACATCCATTTTTAGACAACATAAGAGATGTTATGTATAGAACATATGATAAGAACTTACATAACAGTTAATCAAAGTTTGAAGTACTCATACTCAAATAATTTTTAAAATCGTTTATTTATCCATTTTGATCTATTTACACATTTGTTCATTTTCACCATCCCCAACAAACATAAACCCAAAGTATCACATTTCTTTTTTCTTACGTCGAGACACCTTTATTTTTAGCAAAGAACTCTCATTAGGATTTTTATAGTGCTATAAAATATCAGTCACCTTAAAATATGAAAGATTTTGCCATTAACTAAGCGAACTGGCCCTCCAACACATCAGGTATGTCAGAAAAGCGAAAGATGAGATGTTTACGTTTCTGCGCACTAACAGATCTGGTCTGTGGCAGACCAGATCGGCGGAACAGGAATGACACATCCGGGCGGAAGGACAGATCGGTCGGAAATCCATTTCTGTGTGCCCGGCTAATGGGGTTGAAACAATTATTTCAACGCTGAAAAAGACAAGTGCGCATACGTTTGGAGTATTTTGAGTCATTCTCTGCATTTCGTATAATTCTGACATCTAGCGTCAACATCATATTTTATACATTTCGTAGAATCCAGAAGCTAGTTTTATCACTTCGCACTTTGTTTAAAATATTTAAAATTAATTAAATGAGAGCTCAAGTACTTATAAAATTATAGGTGACAACAGCCTGTACTCAAAGTACATACATAGTGTATATAAGTTGTTAAGATTTAATCTTACTAACGTGCTACTAACGGTACATTGCACGAAATTCATACTTTTATAAGTACAGGATAGATAATTTAATATTGATTGAACATAGCAATTATTAAAAATTTCATTATTCGTTAACAGCCTAATAGTTGATGCCATGGCGGACATGGCTGACGATCCACAGTAATGGTTAAACGAACCCTTTTGTATCATGTTAGTATTGATTTCAACTTGGCATTAATAAAAATTTATTTACTTCATATCACATAGTAAGTCAAATCTTTAAGTGATATGAATATAGCTACTAATGTACTTTGAGTATAGGCTGTTGTCACTTATATTTTTATAAGTACTTGAGCTCTAATTTAATTAATTTTAATTTATATAAAGTACAAGACTGGCAAAATTGTTTAAAATGTTTGTAAAAAAACAATTAGAATTGGCATTAATATTTAATTGTTTATTAATTATTGATGGAATCGAGCGACAAGAATTGGAGGAATATGAACGAAATTGAGGCATATGGACGACCCCACTAAAATGCATACAAACTAAAATAAACAAATCAATAACAAGTAGTGATTAAAGTTGAAATAGCGAGACGAAAATTGTTAAGGCTGGCAACAATAAGAAAATATGGATGCTAGAGACGCTACAAGAAAAAGTACGGAAACCACGTATTACGTAGTACCAATCCACCAAGTACAGTTCTACAAACATAAATAAAAAAAACTGCCTATGCAAGCACTAAAAATCGAAATAAAATCAATATATTAACAAGTTGAAAATAACGTTATGAAATTTCGATGCAAATTATGTTACAATGAATTAGGAAAAAATTTTCAGAACTAGAAAACGCCTTTCATCAAGAAAATGCATTGGCAATACTACCAATCACGTTAAGTTTACGTGGGATAAACAAAACAATCTTTTTTCGCAATTGGGATCTACCTAAAAGCAAAGCAGACATGAGCCCAATGACTGGAGGATGGTTATAGATTCAAAACTGTATCTTCAGACAGTTTAGCTAAACAACAAACCAGCTTCCATCCATATCTGACGACTATGAGGTTCCATCCATACCTAATGGCCATGGAGTCTACATGAAATTAAAACAGTTATTGGAGAAGATAAATACAGCAATTACGCCTTCTACTGATCTGAAGAAAGTCATATAAAGATAT
>WYDF02277056.1:0-17485 GCA_009867245.2 Adranes taylori | reverse complement strand
TTAAGAACAACTATTACAATTAATTTCTTAATTTCTGGTTGTGACATTGCAACGATATCTATTCTCCCAATATGTTTGTATTAAATTTGCCTGAACTAAATATAATTGAAAAAATGCATTCAGCTGAAAAATATAAAAATTAAATAATATAAAATATGTATTACGATGTGTAACATTTGAAATGTTATTTTAATCAGTATTTTATAGAAATAAAGTAACTACATTATTTTTGTTTATTTGTCAATTGTTTGTTTTTCATTTTTACGTAATGTACGCGTTTATGAAAATATGAAATTTTGAAGTTTTATGTGAATTTCGAGTAGGCTTTTATTTTTCGAGGAGTCTCTAATATTACCATGTATAGGACAGTTGTTCAGAATGTGACTATAATAGCCTTAACACTTTTGGCTCATCTTCAAACGTAAACCAAATGTCTTGAGTTGTGGTTTTTTGTTTGCGGTGTTTCTGATATTACCACTTATAGTACAATTGTTTAGATTGAGATTATAGTTTGATTCCTGTCGGACCATTTTCACACATAAACCAAATGTGTTTGATTGTAGGGTTTTTGTTTTTCGATATTACCACGTTTAGTACAATTGTTTAGATTATGACTATAGTTTCAATTCCGTTGAGACACCAAATTGTTATGAAGTCTAAATCATTCGGACACCACTGGAGGTAAAACAGTTTATTTTAAGAGTCTAATATTACCATATACAGTACAGTTGTTTAGATTGTGACTATAATTTCAATCCTTTCGGGCCCACCTGATATAACAGGAATGTGTTGAGTTGTGGTTTTTTGAGGAGTTTCTATCTCTAATATAACCACGTATAGCACAATTGTTCAGATTGTGACTATACTTTTAAATCTTTTGACCAATTTTCAAATATAATGCAAATGTGTTAGTTTTCTGCTTTTTGACGACTAATATTACCACATAGTAAAATTGTTTAGATTCTGACTATACATTCAATTCTTTTCAGTCAGCTTCAGATATAAACCAAGTTATGAAGTCTAAATCATTGTAGTTTGTTTTTTTTTTGTTGACTCTAATATTACCATGTATATTACAATTGTTCAGATTGTGACTATAGTTTCAATTCTCTTAGGCCACTTTCAGGCATAAACCAAATTGTTATAAAGTCTAAATCATTCGGATACCACTGGAGTAAAACAGTTTTTTTAAGAGTCTCTAATATTACCACGTATAATACAGTTGTTCATATTGTAAAATAAAGTTTAAATAATTAGCACGGTTTAAACAACCAAATATAATAAATAACATGAGATTTAGCTTAATTTAGAGGCAACACAGTGTCCCAATATAGCGGCTCTAACTTCATATCTTACTCCTATACTGTTGTGCAAAACCAAAACGCTTCTTCTTTTTCAGTCCTCTTTAAAGTCGGCATATTTTCGCCATCTTGAGCTTATCGCCGACCCAAAAAAAGCTTAAACACACAAATGTAATAAAAGATTAAAACGAAAATCCACTTTTAAATCAATAAAAAAAAATTACACGTACTAAAATATGTAGATTGTAAATTAACGAATATTAGAATATTTTTACATACGATCCACCTCACATGCCGCTCCAACGCGACTTCTTTATTTATTTAATGTCCGTCAGCCTATTTTCGCGGCTAAGATTTATCACCGAAGTAAAAAGTTTAAACAAAATTCACACTATAAAGCAAAGCGATTCTCATCAAGGAAAACAGAAAAAAGCACTTCCATATAGTAACTCGTTTAAAAACTTGCTGAGCTATAATTCTATAAAAGTTACGTGAAAATTCTTTGATCACGCTCAAACTGTGAGTGAACAAATTTAACTTCGCTTCATTGACGGGATTAACCTAGAAAATACTTACAATATATTAAAAGTGCAAGTATGTACATCGAAGTAAAATCTAAATTAGAACACAATTTAATTATACATTAATGTCAGATTGTAATTACACAGTTCTGAAATATATTGCCGCATTTGGTAAATTATAAAAATGCTTTTTTGAAAATTAAAAAAGTTACATGAAAATAAATAAAATGTAATTTTCAGATAGGAACAGTGAACGGTACTCATTTAGCAATGCAAAATTACCTTCAAAATCATCGTAGCGGTCCAGAAGCTATTGTACTTAATGTGTCCTCAGTGGGAGGAATAACTGTTCATTCCGTTGTACCAGTATATGCTGGTACTAAAGCTGCGATTATGGGATTTACAATTTCGTACGGTTCAAATACACATTATAATTTAACAGGTGTTAAGGTTCTAGCCGCGTTGATTGGATTCACCTCGACAGATCTAATCAATGATATGGCTACAAAAAGTGTGAGACCAGAAGATTTTCGAGATTTGGTTAAAGATATTGGACGTACGCCACCACAAAAGTAGGTGTACTTTCATCATACTGTCAGTGTGGCCTAAGTTTTTTTTAATTTCACATCAAATCAGATTCACTCTTTACGATTCTCACTGTACATACACGCGCATTTTACCACACTCTTAGTGTGTTTTTAATGAATTTCCGATTATTTCATTGTATTCAAAAAATACTTTATTCACATGTGAAGGCAGGAACCTACAAAGCTTCTTTCTTAGATTTTCCGATATTTCAGATGTAAAAGCCTACCCGAGTCTTCCAACAGCCCTTCATTCTATTTAAAAAATACTTTATCCACATGTGAGGCCAGGAATACATAAAGCTTCTTACTTGGATTTTTCGGCATTTCAAATGTAAAAGCCTGCGAACAACAGCCCATAGGAAACTCCTCCGGTAACAATCATTAAAGATGTCTCTCTCTCTCTTCCGGCTGTTACTCTCCATAACAGGTAGAGATGTCGACTTCTAGATTATTAGTTCATCCAGGTACATTTGTGCACACACCTTCCCGATATCATGACTGCTAATCATCAGAACATCATTCGCAAATCGGAGGTGATTAAAATATTTGCCATCCAGCTGACACCTCTTTTAAGTATAATGTATCATTTCAAAATTATAATTGCTGTATTTTAATTTATGTTATTTGATATTTTATAGGCCAGAATCTGTGGCTGCAGGAATTATAGAAATCCTTCAAAATGGTGACAATGGAACACTTTGGGTTGTTAAAGAAGACAATCCACCATATGAATATAAGTTCCCAGATCCATAACTAAAAAATCATGCCAAATAAAAACAAGAAATTAATTATAAAAACAGAAAATTTATTCATATATTTATTGGTATCAGTTATTCAAAAAATGTGATTCATCTCTTTTCTATTACAAAGTTTAATAGTAGATAAATTACAACAATCTACATTGCGTGGTTTTTAGGTGAGATTAGAACAACTATATAAATGCACCCTATATATTACAAAAAAAAAAAACCGTTCCAATTTTTTTAATAGAGAAATAAATTAGTGAATTACATTAAATCTAGACTTTCCTTCCTATATTAATAATGCTTGTTCTAATCGCACAAAATCTCCTAATAATTATATAAAGTATAAAACTAAAACTAGATTCTTAAATATCGGCATAACTCATCGCCAGTTTTTTTCTATATACATATATAAAATAAAATATATTTATCACTTAAGGTACGTTATTTTTGTAATTCACAATAAATCTGACAGCGTCAGCTTTACAAAAAAAAAAAAACCAAAAAAAAAAAATACTGATTCAACTATTGCAAACAAGATAATCAAATATTTAGAAACATTCCAATCAATATGATTTATTAATTATATACATATATAGGTTTCTTCGATTCACTTTATACAGGATGCATAAATAATCTGAAATGTCATAAAAATGTTTCAACAAATCTAAATATCTATGGGAAGTTTAAAACGCATGCTAATTAATATTCTGTGTTCATAATTTTCAATCTGAAATTACCAAACAGTAACTTTTTATAAAAATGCCAAACATTGAAAATAAACAACTTTGTTGAAAAAATCTTCTTGTTAGAAAATCTGGGACGATATACATCTCTTACAGATCAATATTCCAAGCAATGGTAACTTACAATCAGTATATATTGCAAAAACTAACACCCAGCGCCTTGCATCTCATGGCTTTAGAAATGATATGAATTGGTTGCCTTACAAACAGAATGTATGCTGCGATTGATGCCGTTAAATTTATTGAGCAAAAATATGACAGCAATAAAAGCAACATGGCTGCAATAAGAAAACAAATTCTTTCCAGGAGATTGGGGATACTTCAAACACATCAAGGCTAGAAACTAAGTAATTATGTAATAGGTACATGTCTACAAAGGATAGTTCTGAAAGAAAATATCAAAGGTAGGTAAAGGAAAGACGAGGTTAGTATCCTCTGATGCTAGAAGTAAGCATATTGTGAAGAATACTTCACAATATGATTATATGTATTAAAATGAATTGAAGTTGTATATTTGATAAATCTTGTTGCATAATATGTAAAACGATGCCAGTTTAATTAAGATATATAAGTTTGTCATCAATTCACTCTTTTAATTTTAAATATAATTTCATACAGAACTAGCAATATTCCATTTTAATTCCGTTTTTTCATTATTTAAGTCATTAAATTCATAAGTAATGCTTATTATTCATAATTTAAAGTTTTTAATGAAAATGAGAACAAAATCCACCACTTAACATAACATAAAAAACATTGACAACCACTCAAACTTTAGTCTTGATGTATCTTACTTCGAAAATATATAGATTACATTGACTGGTTAACCGGTTACGTATGCACACGCATTCGTTCCATTGTACAACCAATCAAAAAGCTGAGATCGGAGTGATATTTCAATTGGCCCCTGCAGATACTTCTGTAGGCGCTGTCGTTACCGTATTATTGGCTGTAGTTGAAACTGTCGTCGTTGTGGAAGCAGAAGAGTTTGTCGTAGAAGGTGGAGCTACCGTCTTATTCACCTTTGGCGTCGTATTAGTAGACACATCGCGATTGGCTGACTGTACTGACAAGGAAGATTGACCGTTTATCACGTTACTATTACGGTTGGTAGGGCCGCGTTGATTGGGGTAACGATTACCGCCATAGCGGTAGCCCATACCACGGAAACCACCACGTCCACGAAATCTAACAAAGATTGAAATACGATTATTTTATGCTGTGATGTTACTAAAAACAAATCATCACAATATTTATTCAAAGATACAAGAAGCGGAAAATAAAAATAAACACTGGTGCAATTTTAAATAAAGTTATAGGTAAAGTTTTTTGTTCAATTTTTATCTTTCATATACCATATCCGTATGTAATATATAGAGATAGGATTCATGTTATTTGAAAGATATAGGATTCATCTACTGACAATTTTTTCTATTTCACCTTAGTACGTCTCTTGTATTCAAATTACTGTAAACCATTTATATGTAATTCCAAAAGGGGGCATAAGGAACAATTTACCACTAAGAAATTTATGAAAGAAATTTTTCTTGGCGAAAAATTAAATAAAATGGCAGATTTTTCGGGGTCACGGATCTATGTTCAAGAATTGCTCCTAACTTATTAGACCGATTTCGATGAAATTTGGCGCACAATTGTTCCGCAAAAGTGATTTTTCATTTTGTTTTTAATTCAATACGGCGGAAATGCATCATTTTCTTTTTCACAACAGAAGGCTGAAATTTTGCGCACATATAGTACCTCGTCTTATGCGTTGAATAAAAAAGTCCCACGTCCCTGTCTTGTATAAAACGCGACGTACAAAGTTTAAAAATACTTTTCAATATATCTCAGAAACTATAAAGATAGGACATTCTAACAAATTCTATTTTATAGGCTGCCTAAAGCCCCTTCGATTTTATTTAAAATACTTTTTTCAAAAATCACAAATTATCAGTTTTTTTTTTTGAAAAAAATGCGGTCCATTTTCTCCAAAACTTTCGCAGTATTTTTTTTTAATTCTCGAATCAAATTTCTTGTAACCTTTAATATTTAAGGTATTAAGAAAGTTTTAAAAAAATCGCACGATTAAACATCGGACTAATTGAGAGCTATAAGACAAGACTTATAGGTGCTGAATTCAATAAAGTCCCATCCTTGTTTATGGATGATTTAGAATAAAATTTCTACAAATAAATGATTCTGCAATTAAAAAGATCTGTTTTTGGAAACCATACGTGGATGATGTTTTTTTGTATCATGTCACAAGAATCTTGAATATTTTTAATGTTCAACATCATTGGAGCTGCTAGCAATCTACGTCCAGAACTCGAAAATTCAAAGAATTGGGACGAGGGTCTCTCAATTTTTCGTTATAAGTGTTTTCAAGAGAGAAGCAGGCTAGAGACGTGGAAGAAACATCAAGATCGAACTCGGGCAATGACAATTTAAACAATATTCTCATACAAGCCTGCTAAGAACACCAAACAACCCACTCAACTGTATATATCAGAACGGAAGAGGATTATACACCAAAACACACGATTTGTTCATTCTCTGATAACCATTAAGGCAGATTTCGTGGCAATATCCGAAACATGGCTTCTGGAAGGTGTTGGCAACAAAGAAATGATACCAGATTATTATACAACATTTAACTGCGATTGATGGTTAGCTGCGCTGAAAGTTTCCAGAGGAGGTGGTGTTATGCTTTGCGTCTAGAACACATGGACTACAACAGCATTAGATCTATCCCATTTATAAAATCTATGCCAGACAGCAGATATTATAGGTTGTAAAGCACACTAACATATTTAACTTTTGTGTTGTACATCCCTCCTGCACAAACACACACACTGCCTGAAATACATTTTGATTATATAGAATCCACATATAATGTACGTGATAGAAATATAATCATCCTTCGTGACTTTAACATACATCACAACAATGACTGCCCTAATGATCCAAAAACGTTAAGACTACTATAATTCATTCAATATTTTAATCTAGCTCAATACAACAATGTCCTCAACTGCAAAAATTACACTCGACTTAGTTTTAACCAATTTAAACTGTACTACATCACATGACAAAGATTGTTTAGTTACCGAACATGAATATCACCCAGCTCTGAATGTAAACACCGATAGCAACACTGACAGCCGTCCTGACATGTTTAATTTCAATGCTCAGCACAACACATATAACTTAAAAAATGTAATTTCCTGAACCTGTACGAAGGCTTAATCCACATTGACTGGATTGACCTCATCAAATCTAATAATGTTGAAAAAGCCTGCGATCATTTTTACAACAAACTATGTGATACTGATAGTAAGAATGTTCCTCAAACTAAATGTTTCAATGGTCGGCATCCACCATGGTTCACACGCAAAATAATTAATGATTTAGACAGAAAACAAAATTACATAAACGATATAAATCTACAAAACTTAACTTTTACTACAATGAATTTAAAAACCTCAGATCTAACTTAAAAGGCAGTATTTATAAAGAATACAATAAATGCCTACCTAAATCCAAAAGACAATACTGCAAAACCCGCCCTGTGTCAACTCTAAAAAAGACCCAAGTAGAATCCCGGATAAGAAGTTTGACAACGATATCGAACTCAACTTTTGCGGACCATTTTGAATAACCTTATCAGGCTCCTTTACCAACCTATGATTACAAGGCTACTAACATCACAAGCAGTAATCTCATAGTTGTCAACTCACTCGTGGAATTCGAAGTGGAAAAGACCCTCAAAAATAATAGTATTAAAGACCTACCCCTTTTATCAAGCTTCTCTGAAAACGGCTGACTAAATTATTCAATCAAGCTACAAAGGAATGCACGTTCCCAGAGCCATTAAAACACAGCGGAATATCTCCTGTTTTCAAAAATGGTGACATCAATAATGTAAGATGGATCACAACATACTTCTTCACAAGCTTCATGTTCTGGGTTTTTCAAATCATCTAATACTACTCTTATCTTAATTTTTTCTCACTCCTCTTTTTTACTTTGTATATTTTTACTGTAATTGCTTCTTTTGGTTTTTAACCGTTGGGCAATAAATGAATTAAATTAAAAAGAACAAAAAATCATAAACTTAAATTCTCTCATGGAATAGAACTTAACAATAGCATAAATTTCTTAGATCTAGTAGTTTACAAATCCAACAATGGTTTAAAATTCAAAATTTATCGAAAACTCACTGATCATGCGATCAATAATTCTTCTTGCCTTGCAGAATCTCATAAGTGCTTTCTTCAATGCTGCGCGTTCAAAGGCTACATACAGTACCTCTCTCTTATGATACTTTTATGCTAGAATTACACACAATCTTACAAATTGCTCTTAATAATAATTATGACGCTGATTTTGTTCAAAAATGCTATAAGAGAAACTATCCAATATTTATAGGAAAATCCAATATCCAATTGATTCAAGTCCAACTAATAACGATATAGTTTACTTTTCAATCCCCTTTTATGGATGTATCTCATATGAGTTAAAAGAATGTTTAGAAAAACTCGTCACCGAGAAGAAATTCGTTGTCTCCTTTTCATCCCCATACACTTTCGAGTAGTATTTTTGTTAATAACAAAAATAAAATAGGTTCTATTCACAAAAGTGGCACTTACTCTATTTCTTGTGGTAAAGAATACATTGGCGGCGTCAGGCAGATCTCTATTACCAGGATAAAGGAACATGTGAGTAGTATTTTCATAAACAATTCAAACTGAGCTATTCACACTATTCACTATATATATTCAATGAGTTCAATAATGCTGAACATAACTTCCATATAGAAACCAATTGTAAGTTTCTCATTTCATGAACAAAGCACATAGAATGGATGTAGCTGAGAACCTTGAAATAACAATGTCAATGAAAACTCAATTGATCAAGTAAACTTTGCAGGTTCACTATTTTTTAAAAAGCTTACTATTAAAACAGTAATTGATAGTGTCATCGAACATTTGGGTCTTCAACGACGTTTTTGTACTAATTTTCAATATAGCACGAATTTTTTAAAATTATTAATAGTTATGACACCAAAGACTTTTGAAAATATTTAAAAACAATTTATTTAAAGCACTGATCATATACAACTTTGTGATCTAGAAATTGTAATATGACTTTTCGAAAATTTGACTGATTGTATTTGTTAAACGCTTAATTGTATGTATGTATGTATGTATAACAAGTAATATTGTAATTGTCGTTTTTAAAATTGCTTAATTCTTTTTATAAGTTGTGATATGTAGTGGATGATCGCTCATGAATGCATCTCAGTTTTGCTGAACACTGAATTTTCTGTCTTAACGAATCACGTACCAGTTCGTCAGTGAGTGTATTAGTTTTTAACTGTTACCATCTTAAAGTCATAAAATGACACTAACTTAATCATATTATAGACACTGAAACATTTAGGAAAAATAAACTAATGAAAATGGAACTACCATGTGTAAAATTAACATCTTTTTTAAGCCAAATACAGGAAAACACATAAACTACCACTTTCGGTTAACAGAAATGAACTCATACTCACCCTCCTCTTCTCGCTGATGCTACTCCAAAAGTTTCCGAATTCAATTTCCTTTCGGTACGCCAATCAACCCTTTGCAATCGACCCTTTTGCCTCTCAACCGATTCACAAGATATGTTATCGAAAAATGATTTGGCTTTATCGTAGAACACCAGACCATCAACAGTACTATCGTCTTCTTGTTCAGTCTCACCGGCGCCCGTTTCATTGCCAGAGTCATCTTTTTTATCTTCAGTCGATGCTATAACATCTCCATTCAAATCAGATTTCCCATCTTCGGATAATTTCGCCTATCAAATAAAAACAAGTACCGTTAGTGATTTGTTAAGGAAAATTTTAAACTAAAATGTTACTGATTCTTAGCAAAATATATTTGTAAATATTACTAACTTGTATGTAAAACTTTATCATACAGCGCATATATTACAATTATTTTACAGTTTTTAGCTACTCAATAAATAAATATAATTAAATAGGTGTTTATTGTTGTGCAGCATTCGTCCAAAATTTTACAATATAATTAATAAATATATGAATAATTAATAATGTATGATATAATTAATACTGTATGATATAATTAATAAATTTATGCATTATTAAAGTGTAAAGGATATGTTATTCAACTCATAAGGGGCATCCAACATTAACTTAGCTTTAAGTAAGTTACTTAATTGCATCTTGCTGGTCTTTCCAATTTTGTGGGTATTTATTATATATATATTTATACCTGTCCGTAAGAGTTCCACTATATCCAAACGGATTTCTGGACCTTCCAGGTGACTTCTTCCTCTGGTTTCATAAGTGTGCGTGTGTCTCGTGTTTTCGCCAAGTTGAGTTTTCTGTTATGAATATCACATAGTACCTTGTAGATGTACATTGCAGGAGTCGTGAGGATGATGAAGAGGGGTTTGCAATGCTCTCTATTAGTTTGATCCTCAATACTTCTTACCGCCTTTTTTGTTCTATGAATACCATCTTCATATATGTAAAGTGACCCCATATTTCCAATGCATATGATAATTTTGCATGGAATAGACTTCAGAATTTTCCAAACATTTTTCGAATTTGAAATAAAAGAATGGAGAATATTCTACCCATCGTTTTAGGATTTTGATTTGTTTCGGCTACTTCATGTTCGTCTTCGATCGGTGTAATCTGTGGCTTCAAAGCTCTGGTTATTTGGGTTATTTTAAACACTGCACCAGAGTGCTATTTAAGCACTCTACTATATTGAGCAAATCTGTATTTCTATTATGGTGGTTTCCAATTTCTTGGCATATTCCTTATAATAATAATAAGATATACCTAATATATTGGCATATACCTAATACAAAATTAGAAATAACAGGAAACAACAAAACATTCCTTCTATTTAACTGTTTTTGTCCTAACAGATCTTTTTAATACGTATCCACTTGAGCTCATAGTCTTGTCATTTTTCGTTGTCAGATCTTGTTTTAATAGTTTTCTATGCTTTATATAGCATCCTATAACTCGTCTTTGACTCTCGTTTCTGTTGTTGGTCTTTCATATTGTCAAAGTATCAAAGAAAAATTTCTTCAAATTGTACCCTAAAAATAAATTTATAACAATCGAAAAACAGATTCTCAATTAAAATAAAAAGAATTACTAAAAAAATTTCTCTTTTTCTCCCGTCCCATTATTCCATTTTTTAAACTCATCGATCTCTTTTTTCTCTGCCTTTCCTTTATCTTTCTATTCAATTATTTTGCCCTTTGCCTCCATTTATTTTTCGCGTTCCTGTGCCTAATTATGATTCTCTTCTCTTCCGTGTTTAATCAGCCCTAAGTACTCTGATATTCTCTCTCCAATTGTTATCTCTTTTATATTATCTCTCCAACAGTTAACTCAATCTCTTTTATACATAATGCCTTTTATTTCCTTGTCTTAATTTATTGCATTATTACGTTCATCATCTTCCACTCAATCTCATCTACCACATCTTTTATGCATTTACGCTATAATTTAATTAACCATTCTGTTTTCTTTAATACTTTACTTTTGCTCCTCATCCATTCCGCCTTTTTTATTTCATTGCCGTTTAGAATAGATTCTAAACTCTCCCCTCCATTAACATTATAGTTCAATTATTTTTTCAATTATTCGTCTTCGAAAAAACAGTTAAAACTAATTGTTATAATATGTAAAGATCACAGAAATAAAATTTTGTGATATGCGCAACATGTTATATTAATATAACAGTTTTAGCTGCCTAGCAAACAATTAATATTTACAAGGTTCAGGTAACTGTATTAACATTTATTTAAGAAAAACATTTTCCTTAAAGAATAGTTTTGAAAACAATAAATACTGTATCCTTTTTGGAAACAATATGACAAAAGTAATCTTGTCAACTGTGTATCAAAAGGCTTCAATACTATTGCCACGATTTTTATCAAATAATTCCATACAAATTCTTTGAAAATACATTCAAGGCGTTATGTGCAAGATTATAAAACAAAATTTAGTACCTTTGATAATTTGCCACAGAGTTCCTCAAATTGAGTATTCGCTTGTTCGAAATCGTATTCCTTATCAAATTTAATTTTCGGTTTAGGTTGGCCACCGGCATTCAGCGACCCTGGCGCAGCATTCGCGTCAGGCCGTCTATGGTGATCACCAGATGCATACTGACCACCGCCAAGACGTTGACCACCTCCACCCATAGTATTGCCATAGCCGCCGGATCTACCACCCATCACTATTATCGAATATAGTAAAGTATGTGATTAAAGTACAAAGAGTTTATTTCACACAAATCGTATTTATATTACATATATAAGATGTTACTAGAGTATAAGATGTTACTAGAGTATAAGATGTTACAAATATAAGATATTACTAATAGCTGAAATACTAAATTAATATATCCAAAATTTCATGAAGGAGTTTCCTATAGGCACAACAATTAAGTATCTCCTAAGTAAATTATGACAATTAATGGAGTCCTTCAATATTTTCTAGATAAAGCATACATCTTTGTTCTAATATTAATAAATTAAACATAATTCTTATTCATGATTTGTGAAGGGTATATTTAGTTTACGATCAGATATTTCAAGTTGAATTTTGTAACACATCTAGCGGACACCGGATCTGGTTGCAATATTTCAAAATTTGCACCTCACTATTGAACAACAGATATTAATGAGAGAAAGTATTTCGTTCATTGCTAAAAAGAAATCCTAATATTTTTCTGTGTTCATCAAAAGTACGTTTTTTAAAGGTTTTGACATGATCAATTACGTGTAGCTCTCTAAAACTACTATGCCTTACTTAACATCTTTCAGTTCTTTTCACTTTAAATCTTTCTTTGTGATACAGAAAATATGTCCCAAAATGTTCAATTGGGGGAGTTGCGGTAAATTGAAAGGATTGTCTTTTTACAAGATTATCGTTAAGGGCGTGTAAAAATTACAGAAAACATACAACCTTGCGGAAAACCGGCGAATAAGATTCGAAAGTAAAATCGACTTCACAATAAAATTGTTATTTTTGCTCATAAGTAGTTTCAATTAACATGAAAAAGCAAAGTACAACCATCTCTGATAAAGAAAATTGCAGAATGAATTAACTAGAGTTAAGTTCATAAGAAAGTTGCCAACAAATTTGTCGTCAACATATGGGCCAAAAACAGATCAAAACTAAACTGATTAATAAACAAACCCTGCAGTTTCGGTAGAAAGCACTCAATGTCCATTTGAAACAAAATTATTACATATATATTAAAATAAGTTAAATATACCTCCGGTATTTGTGGAGCGCCGATACCCCGATCCTCCAAGAGCCATATTATTTGCATAATTACCACCACCCCCCATTTGATTTCCTTGAGGACCAATACGCGGTCGTAAACCAATAGGACGCTGATTATTGTTCAATCGTTGCATCGATTGTTGTAGCTGTTGTGGATTACTACCCCACCCGCCCTATAAACATATTAAATAGTTTCAAACATTGACAATTACAAAGTTTAAATTTTAAAATATAATAAAATAATAATGAATTAAAACAAAGTGTTCCAAAAATTCTATATATTTTGTAAGTTTAACCAAAGTCTCCAGTCAATGATAGTTGACAATTTACACAGCTGAGGATTGAACTTGACATATGTTTCGGGGAAACAATTACCCCTTCTTCAGAAGAACTTTATCATGTCTTTATGCCATTGAGACAAAATTAATGTCTTGCATTTGTTTTTGATTTTTTTTTTATATACTTTAAAATGTAATAAATTAATATGTACATTTGAATTTATTACATTTTAAAGTATATTAGAAACTACGTGTTCAATCATTGGACCCGTACTACTGTTCCAATCATGGCGTACATCACGTGTAAAATGAAATAATTTCAAAATTTCTTAAACATCTAAGTAGCTTCTACTACCATAATAATTAAAATGTACATATTATTAATTAAAATGTACATATTAATTTATTACATTTTAAAGTATATAATTTTTTTTCAAAAACACAAATGCAAGACATTAATTTTGTCTCAATGGCATAAAGACATGCTAAAGTTCTTCTGAAGAAGGGGTAATTGTTTCCCTGAAACATATGTCAAGTTCAATCCTCAGCTGTGTAAATTGTCAACTATCACCGGCTGGAGGCTTTGGTATAAACTTACAATATATAAATGGAGTTTTTAGAACACTTTGTTTTAATTCATTAAAATGTGGACTCCAACACTGAAACGTTCAAAGTTCAATAAAATAATAATTCTGAAAAAGTTTTTTACCAATTGTCGTTGGCCATGATAAGAATGTTCACGTATTTGTTGATAGTGTTCACGGCTTTGTTGATATTGTTCACGGTTTTGTTGATAGTGTTCACGGTTTTGTTGATAGTGTTCACGGTTTTGTTGATAGTGTTCACGGTTTTGTTGATAGTTATTATGCTGCTGTTGACCATACTGATTATTACGAAAAATTGGTTGTCTATTCTGTTGTCTGAAATCCTAAAAAATATATACATATATGTATTTTTAGTATACTATACAAAGTAATCAAAGAATCTGCACCACTTAGAGGAAATATGGGTAAAGTAAAGCTTTTAAAATTAACCAACATTTGAAGTTAGAAGAAAATGAAACTTAGGCAAGTAAACGCTTTAATACTATAGGATAGTGTGAGTAAACTTGAGATGAAGGGAGAGGCGATCAAGAAGAAGAAGTAGAAGAAGAACAAGTAGAAGCGTTCATCATTGATTAAAATTTACGAACGATATAGAAATGCATTAAGGCTAGAAAAGCTCACACAAAGAGCACAGATAAATATCTCATTACTACAAATGGGAAATGGAGTGGACGAACTGTAAGCGGCAATAAACAAAAAGGAAACTGATTTCAACTCGTACGAAGAAATTGTAGACTTTTAACAATAAGTACGTGTAAAGTAAATGTTATATATGAGAGGGCCACATTTAACAATAGAAACCAGAAAGAAGGAGAAAGAGCTTCTGAATATATAGCAACCGTGAGTTTCAACAAAAACATCCAAATATCAAGCATTAGAAGAGGAATTCGTAAGTAGATTAATTAAGTAGAAAAATTATCCCAAACATTGCAAATGAACGAAGAAAGCACATTGCGAAAGGTAATTGATAGAATTATACAATCAGAAAATATAAAGAAACATAAGGAAATTCGTACAGAAAATCAAGGAAATGAAGGGAAAATAGAGAGTTAAGAACAGTGACGAAAATTTAGCACAAAAGTATACAGAAACTAAACAAAAATGGGCATGTAAAAAGCTAAACAGGCAAAAAATGTATAAACAGGGATGCAGAAAATGTGGATTTAAAAAAAGATATCTGTGGGAAAAGTGTCCGGCACGTGATGAACGGCCAGAGTATGTCAAACAAAGCGCATATTCAACACGAAATCAGAAGAAAAACTGACCCAGAAACACATTCAAGTTCGATGGGGGAAATAATCAAAATAGGAAAAATTAAGGAAGAAAATGAAGCGTGGTGTGTAAATTTGGAAATAATGAAAAGAAAACTAAAATAGATACAGGGGCAGACAAAACCGTAATATCAGAAAAGGATTTTGGAAAATTGAAAATACGAAACTTATGAAGACAACTACTCAACTGGTAGAACCAGGAATAAATAATAGGTTAGACGTAAAAGGCAAAATAAAATTACTGGTTAGATGTAATGGTACAGGAAGAAAGACTTTAAAATGTTTGTAGTTAATACAAAGGAAAATTTACTTGATAGATCAGCGTTAGAATAACCAAACATAATAAAAATAGAGGAATCAATATTGTATGTAGGGAAAATTACGGAAAAGGATGGAATGAAAAGAAAAATGGAAAACAAGTTTCCAGGATTTTTTCAGAGGTAGGAAAGCACACAGATTTTGAGTATGATAAAAAATTAACGAAAGATGCAGAACCGTATTCGCTTAACACACCCAGAATTCCATTAACACTAATGGAGAAACTAAGGTTAAAATTAATAAAAATGAAAGAAAGTGGTATTATTATAGAAGTAGAAGAGCCAACAGAATGATGTGCATGAATAGTGGTAGCACCAAAACCAAACGGAGGTATATGAATTTGCAGACTTTACGAAACTCAATGAGTATGTGAAAAGAGAAAAAATTCAACTCCCATCGGTGGAAGAATCATTATCAATGATGCAAGAGGCCAAATTATTTAAGAAAATAGACTTCCCTTCAGGATTTTGGCAGCTCTCGTTATAAGAAGAATCCCAAAGTTTACGATGTTCATCACACCGTTTGGGAGATTCAAATATAGAAGACTACCGTTCGGAATTTCGGGAGGTCCGGAAATATTACAAAAAGTTACTACCAGAACAATAAATCAGGCAGAAATGAAAGAGGTCGTGTGCCATGCGGACTATATAGTTATAACAAGGCAAAACGAGAAAGAACATGAATCAAATATTAGAAAAGATAAAAATTACACGATCAATGCCAATAAAGATAAATGTGAATTTGGAAAAGATGAAATACAATTTCTAGGATATATAGTCAATAAGGAAGGAGTAACAACAGATGATAGCTATATGAAAACAATTACTAATTATGAGGCACCAAAGAATATTATCAAATGAAGAAGGTTCTTAGGGGTAATAAATTACTTATCCAAATTCATACAAAACTTCTCTCAGAAAAAAAAACTAAACTACTATGAGAATTATTAAGAAAGAGCACAATATTTACAAGGAATGAAATACACCAAAAAACCTTTGATGACTTGTGAAAAGATGAAGCAGTTGATACTAGGGAAAAAGTTCATGATAAGAACAAACCATAAAGCACTGGTAACAATCTTAAAAAAAGATATAGGTAAATTAATCAATAGAGTACAAAGGTTAAGGATGATATTGGTAAAATTTAATTATAAAATGGAGTATGTTCCAAGGAGTTTTTCATACGATGTTTTATCAAGAGCACAATTAAAGGAAGGACAAAACTTAGAAGAGGTATTGGAAGAAAAAGACATATAATGGCAATAATAAAAGAATTAAACGCAAGCACAAAAGAAAAGAGAAAGACGAAAGCTTAAAAACAATTACAAAATATGTGTTAAATGGCTGACCGATCCAGAAAAATAAAAATGACTTAGAAATAGCTTAATATTTTATAAACACAGGAAAAAAATAAAAATTTCCAACAAAGTACAAGGACCAGACTCGTACCAACAAGTCTAAAATAGAAATATCTGAAGAATATACATGAAGGACATTTCGAGTTATACAAATCAAAACTAAGTGCCAAAAGGACCATATGATGGCCAAATATTAATAGGGAGATAGAGAACATAATGATAAATTCTGAGGAGCGTTTGAAAAACAAAAACGAAGAGATAGAACCACTATTAATTTTAGAAATTCCAGTTAAGACCGTGAAAAATAATAGGATCAATTAAAAGGTCAAAATTATTTGGTCATTAAAGATTATCAAAATGAAAATCATCGGTAGTTGGACATCAGATTTTAGCTATATAACAATAGCCGTATTGTTCGCACCGA
>WYDF02277045.1:3673-17485 GCA_009867245.2 Adranes taylori | reverse complement strand
CATCCACATTCCCTATAGGTTCTCTTCCAATCATCCTCCCACCTATTTCCTTCCTTTACGCTATTTCCTTTCCCCACTATTTCCCTATACACCTCTCTCACTAACCTCTCTTCACTCCCTTCCATTATTTTCCTTTCAAACTTCGCCATCCTTTTTACTCCATCCACCCTACATTTACTCCAATCTACCTCCTGCATTACCACTTCCCTCGGCGTTGACCTTTCCACTCCCAAAATCCTTTTCACATATCCAGCAATCACTTTCTCCATTTCTTCATATTCTCTTACAGCCCACACTTCCGCCCCATACATCAATACGCTCTTCACACATACCTCTAGAATCCTCAATCTCATCTCAATCGATTCCCCAAACATACTCTTCCATACCTCCCCAATCCTCTCCGCCGCAATTCTCGCTCTATTCACCCTTTCTCTAACATGCTCTCCTAGACTTCCGGATCCACTCACCACATACCCCAAATATTTCATTTTCCTCACACACACCACATTCTGTCCTCCTATTTCGAACTTATCTTTCTTACTTTCCCTTCCCGCCCTCTTACACACCATCACTCTAGTTTTTTCCACATTTAGCTCCATTCCCCTCTTATCCATATATCTCTTTACTCTCCCTATCATTTCATTCATCTCTTCTTTCGTTCCCGCCATACACACAATGTCATCCGCATACGTTAGTGACCAAATTTTTTCCTTTCCCAGTATTACCCCTCCTCCTTGCCCTAACCTTAGTACCTTTTCCAAATCCGCAACATACAGATTAAATAGACTTCCACTCATTGGACACCCTTGCCTCACCCCCCTTCCCACACTAAACCACTCAGATACATTCTCTCCCATTCTTGCTCTCACTTTCGTTCTCTCATACATACTTCTTATCCTTCGCATCATCCTTTCATTCACCCCCGCTTCTTTCATCCTTCTCCACAAAATTCTCCTATCCACTCTATCAAATGCCGCCCGCAGGTCAATAAATGCCAGGAACAGCTTCCTCCCACATCCTACTTCTCTGTTAATTATGTAGTTTAAAGTCACCACATTATCCGCTGTTCCCTTTCCTTTTACAAATCCTACTTGCGTGCTTGATACTATTTTTTTCTTCTCCATCTCCTCCTGTAGTCTAGCATTTACCAACCTAGCGTACACCCTATATAAACCATTCATCACTGTCACGCATCTATAACTCTCTGCCTCCGCTCTGCTTCCTCTCTTATATACAGCCACCACCTCTCCTTCTTTCCACTCTTTTGGAATTATCTCACGCCCCATCCATACCTCATTCAAAAGTCTTGCCAATGCCTTTATTCCACTTTCGCTAAGATATTTCCATACTCCCGGAGCTATTCCATCCGGCCCATCCGCCCCATTTTTCTTTATTTTCTTTATATATATATATACATTTTTCTTATATATATATATATATATAGACGAGTCTTATATAATTTCCATGTTGCCAGTGACGTTTGTCGGTAGCCTTGATCATTTAACCGCCTTTTGAGTTTTATGTTAACATATTAAGATTATATTTGCTAATTTATATTTATTTTCTCGATTTAACTAATTGTTAACATATTGATTAGCTGATTGTAAAATTCTATATTATATTTCTTAAATTTATATTATATTTAATTGTATATTATATTTGTTTGATGAATTTAATTAGTCAATTTATATTATATATTAACGGATTACTCAATATTTGATTAATTATTAGAGAGTTATTTATTTCAATCGTTAATTAATCGATTCAATGATAATACGGTATCACATCGAAGGCTTTTTAATACAGTTTTAGAAAATTCCATACTTTTTGTCTGGAGTGATTTTTGACGTAATGTAAACATCTTAATGTTGTAAAGCGCATACTTTGTTAAATTTTATTGGAATGTGTAATAAATATGAAACAACAATATATATATTAATATTTGGTTAAGAAGGTGATTAATATTTTACTTATAAAATGTTTGTAATCTTTGTTTATTCAATGAAATGACACTTGTAGTTTTTTGCATAGTATGCTAAACATTTATCAGCCTCTCAGGAAGATAAAACAAACAAAACTATAATCTTTTATTGTTTATGCAAGACTATCTTATTCTTGTTAATTTCAGTCATTGGCTATCCATTTCTACCGCTAGATTGGTACCTTTAACCTGTATCATCCTATATGGACCCTTGTACAAAGCGTCATACATATAAGTACTATGTGTTTTTATTAAAATTAAATCGTTAATTCGAAATTTTTGTGGCGAACACCCAACATTGAATGTCTTTTTCCTCTCTGTTTTTGTAGAAATCAAATATTTATGAGCATCAGATTATGCCGTTTGTAAACTAAATTTTAATTCTAAAGGACAATTTCCAAAAGATTAGAGATGTTCTACTTCTTTATCAATTATTGTTGCGGGTAAATTTGGAAGTTTTCCAAAAACAAGCTTATGAGGTATGTACTGTGTACTAGTATGGAAAATCAGAAATAGACAATTCATGAGTGTATGGGTCACTCGGTGTAATAGTATGTTTATTTGAAATTAATACAATCAATTGTATCTTTGAAAAAATTTAGCCCATCCGGAAATTGAACCCAGCTCTCCCGATTCCCGGTCGGTTGTTTAACTCACTACACTAATGAGGCACGAGTTTTCAAAGAACAAGTGATTTAATATGCGTTAAATTCTCGTATGCTATCTGTACGAGAGTTGTATTTATAAACAATTATTTGCAGTTACCTTACATGGGTTGCGTGTCATCAGATAGATGTCACTGCTAATATTGTTTTGAACTTATTAATATTAATTTCATGATGGAAACTTGTACGTGAGAGTTTATCAATTTGTAAAATTGTACACATTTCCTTCAAAACCTTATTTATAAATTCGGTACCACGGTCACTTTCAATTTTGGATGGAATCCATGGCACCCTACATTAAGTGCTTGTAAAGCATTTATAAGCAATTGTTTCGCCTTGGTAATTATTTTACTTTTAAATTAGCTTGTTGCAATTTATGCGGAAATCCAATGCATCGTTCGAGCACTCGAATTTTTAAATATTATTAAATTAGCAATTCTTTGTTGTGTACATATTTTTTGCAATTGAGTATAGCAATTAGTCTAACTATCCTTTGGTATTGACTCCTTATTGCATATGTACATTACACCGTCAGATGCGGTATAAAACTACTTAGACAGAAATTTCGCTTCCTAACGGTTAACATTTTAAATTTATTTACGTGCGTTAGTTACGGCTGCGCATAATTCACCAGATTACATGGGTCTTTTTAATACCTCTACGAGTGGAGGTTGATCAATCCTCTCCTCAGTTTCACCAAAGTCCTTAGCCTCTAATTGATTTTGCTATATTAATTTATTATGCAGCTGCATTTTAGCTTGTTCACGTGTTACTACATGAACAGTTTCCTGATTTTGTACATGTTTCTAAGTTCCGCGAACTCAATTCATGATGATGCGCCTGCCACGACATTATCATTTCCACAAACGTAAGTGAAATCATATTCCACCAACGTGAGACGAAATCTCGTTTATCTACTTGAAGGATTAACTATGCCATAAATATACACTAATGCCTTATGGTCGGTTTGGTCGATACAAAATGCTAATAGCTCTTTCTCGGTTGTATAATGATTCATCTCTGCCTTATTCAATCTCCTACTAGCATATGCTACTGGTCGATTATCAAAATAACAAAGAACCACTCCCAAAGAATACTTTAATTCATCCATTTTAAGGATAAATTCGTGCCCTCCCAAAATTTGGATACAGAAGAATAGATGCCTCCGTTGGTGCATTTTTAAGAGTTTAATGTTTTTGGCATTCTGGTGTCCATTGAAACTTAATCCCTTTCCTAACTAAATTATTTAATGATACTACCTCTTCAAATTTATCTATAAATTTCCGATAATAGTTCTGATAATAGAGCAAATGCTACAAACCGTCTAGCATCACTTACTGACAGTGGAATGAGTTACTTTTTTAAAACTTCAACCTTTGTGGGTCTACTTTTACGCCCCCTTCCGAAATCACATGTCTTACATATAACAATCCTTTCTTTAAAAACTCTGATTTTGTCAGATTTCCTTAATATTTACCTGAAGCAACCCAGCAAGAACTTATAGTAAATTTTGATTATGATTAGCCAAACTGTTGCCAGAATAAATGAGATCATCTAAATATACGAACCAAATGTCATAAGTCAATTCAGTCATGCTAATTACCATTACTCTAGAAAAAGTATTTCGACTAATTTTCAAACTCATGCATAACGTCGTCAACTCATATTGCCCTCTTATGTATGTTTCCGTGATTCTTGACCTAATCTGAAAATATCCTTCTGCAAGATCGAGATGCGAAAAATAAATAGCTCTTCATAAAGAATCAAGGATTATATCTTAATCTACTAATCGAAACATCCTCCTCCAGGCGTTTAATAATCTGAGATCAATTACAGTTCTGAAGGTTTTGCTGCCCGTTTTATCGGGTTTTCTCGGGACCAAAAGTAATGGAGAAGACCACGCGGAATGCGTTTCTTCCATAATATCTTGCTTGAGCATCTTAGTAACCTGTTCTTGTGTCTCAGGTTTTTGAGCATTGGTATACGAAAATGTTGAACGTACACAGAACTGGCATTCTGTTTTAATTTTATATGCAGAGTTAAAATATTGCTAGTCGTTAGCTTAGCCATTGGTAGAAACAATACATCGGCAAACTATGCACAAAATCTTTTGTAGCGAGTCCACCTCTTCCTCATTTATACCTTGAACATCTATACTACCTAGCACATCTACTTTATTTATAGATATATCTAAATCTTCGAATTTTTAATATCAAAATTTCGTGGATTCTCAACCATTGGTTGATAATTACGTAACCTAACTTCATGATTATTTACATTTAGTATTTTTGCTGGAATTGATTGTCTCTCGAGCACACCGATGCTCGTATAATATACTCTCCTTCTCCTAGCTGCTCCTGTAATATTACATATTCCTCTGTAAAGCTCATATTCAATCTACGTACTTTCTCACATCTAGGTGGACTATTTATTTACTCCTTTTTTTTGGGATATTAACGGAACTATATTAATTGTAATTACGTCTATTATAGTATTAAATTTGCAATCCTAATAGAACATCTAAAGTATAAAATAGTATAAAATAATCCTAATAGAACATCTACTGGGTGGATTATTTTTTCCACAATACTGTACTCATGAATTATTTCATAATTTGTAATAGCCAATTGTAAAATCGTCTTACCTATTTTATATTGTTTCTTATCACCGAGACCATGAATTACGCTTTTCCCTAGACTATTTACATATGCTCCATTTTATTTTGTAAAATGCCATTTGATGCCAATGAAATTGATGACCCTGTGTCTACCACAACTAACTCGTACTGACCTGAATAATATGCTGGATTGCAAAGTCTCTGTTAGTGATGAAAAAATTTTTAATTCGTTTGGTATTTATTTACATCATCTTTGTTCTGGAACATTATTATGTTGCTTTTAGCATTATAATCTATTCTTTTATTAGTATTGAAATTTGAACGGGATTGATACTTATAAATTTTTGAAGTTTGTTGTTTTATTTACAAAAACTGTTTGTGAATTTTGTGTTTTTTGTGAGTTTCTTTGTACACTATATTCGTCACGTGCACACTGAATATTCAGAGGTGCACACGTGCACACTGTCTTTTAATAAGTCGAAATTCCTAGTCCTATCAATCGTACTCAGAGGTGCACACGTGCACCCTGTGTTCTAATAAGTCGAAATTCCTAGTCCTATCAATCGTACTAATATTTTTATTATTTAAACCTGTCGTGAAAGTGTGTGTTGCTAGTTCCAATTTTTAGCGCCAATCAAGCTACTGCCTAAGAATGTCTAATGCCGAAGGAGTTTTATGATAAGTTAAATGGCGATCTTATTTAAATGTTCCATGCGCACAAGATCGATGTTTACTGGTCTCATAACGATTCTGGACGGCATTTTTTAATTTCGGGCTCCAGGGAACTATGGACCAGGATTAAATGTATTGAACCGTCGATATAAGAGGTATGATCAGATTATACGCGGAATTTTTTAATGACAACTGACAACTGTAGCCAAGATTGGTTATTTGTTTTATTGCTAGCTTTCTTTATTTCCGAGTCACGGCGATTTTTTACGAAAAAGTGGAACAAATAATTTGCATTAAGTTTTATGTTAAGAATAAAATAAAGTGCAGCACAGTGCAGGACATGCTAAATGTTCCTCTTAGTAATTCTTCTATAAATAAAACAAGCATTAATAAGTGGTATAAGGGTTTCCAAAAGGCTCGCGAAAATGTGGAAGGTCTGAGCGTCTGAGATCTGAGCTTTCTGCGCGTCCTAGCACATCAATAACTGATAATAACATCAAAAAGGTACAGGAAATGGTTATAGACAACCGCCGAATCAGTATCAGGGAAGTTGTTATATATGTTGGCATTGCATTTGGCACATGTCACTCAAAATCAGTGTTGAATTGATGCTCCGCAGGGACTGTTTAATGAAAACAATGTTAGTGCAGAATTGTTGAAATAAATCATAACTGGTGACGAAACATAGGTGTTAGGATATGATGTCGATACTAAGACTCAATCGTCCCAATGGAAGCTTTCTTAAGATCCAAGGCCAGAAGAAGCTTGCTGAGTTTGCTTGTCTAAAAATCATGAGTACCATGAGTTCTTGCATGAGATTCCAGGTCATACGGTCAAGAAAGAGTACTCTCAGAAGTTTTACGCCGTTTACGTGAAGCAATCCAAAGACGTCCGCATTTCTGATGAGACAAGTCCTGGCGATTCCACCACGATAAGGCACCTGCGCATACTTCGTTGCTTGTGCGTGAATTTTTGGTAAAAAACAACAACCATTGATTTCGCTTCCTCCAATTTCACCCGAGATGGTACACCATGATATTTTATTTTATTCCCAAAGATGAAAAAGAAGAGTGGAAAAAGCGCTGGAAGAAATATATATATTGTCCAATGGGAATTACTCTGAAGGTGACAATGTTAAAATTGAGGAATAAATAAATATTATTCGAAAAAAATACAACTTCGCGTATTATTTGATTTGATTATATCTACTTTAGTGACCTCGAGAGTGCGGCTTCTTCACCCAATGTCGAAATGAGTTCATCAGTACACTGTTGTTTAGATAATCCACGTAATGTTCACGAACTAATTCCACTTTTGGTAGAGTTGCTATTAGATAAAAAAAAAACAACCCACCTATAATAATGTTGATTACTATAAATTATTTCTAGAAAGCAATACACAGTAAAACTTTATGTAAAATGTGTACACAATAACTCATGGAAATGAGTTATTGCGTAAATTAATTTGTATTATGAACAAAAGAACACACGAACTCATTTGTTCATAATTTCTCCTTTTATGAACGAAAGCCTTTTATTTGAACTCACTTAATTTTCAGCCAAATATTTTATTACTTTGGTTGACATTGTTATGCAACGTGGTCTTAGACAGGGATGCATGTTGCCTCCATGATTATTTATTGAGTGCTTGTAGATGATACTTTTAGATATGTTATGTATATAAACTTCTATTGGAAGCAATTTGGTGTTTACTATTAGAAAGCATTAATGCATTTAAAGTTAAAAAAAAATATTAAAAATTACAAAAGATCTAAATTTACTTTTTGTCGTAAAAGCTAATATCATAAAAAAATCATATACAATTAACGAAATAAGGCATACAAAAACGTGACTTTAGGGGAGCACAATTGCAGAACGAAGAAGTACTTATGGAAAATCAACAAAGATCATTAATTTGTAATTTATACTGTTTCGTTAGCGGAGTTGCGACAAAAGTATTAAAAAAAAACTCAGCCAACTTTTTGGAAGATATTACATACTGATTTTTTTGCGATATTGATTTTAACGCGTATATTATTCAAGCAAAACACGAATAGCTGCTAAAATGGAAATATTCTTACTTTATTAAGTTAGAAAGTTAAATTTCATTTCAAATTTTTTTATGAGTTTAGCATTATGGATGTGGGATATATTTCTGAAATATTACAAACATTTTTTTTTATATATTAAATTCCACATTATGTCAGAGTTATTATGTTTTATGGATAATATCTTTCAGAGTAGCTGCATAGTATTTAAGTATATTTAATGCAATGCGAGAACACAGAGACCCTCATGGCAGCTTACAGATAAGTATGAATAGAATCGAATGTTTATTAGAACAACAAGATAAATTCCAATAATAAATTCGCAATTTTACAGGTTATTTACATCAAAACAATAAATAATATATCTAAGATAAGTAAATAAATTATTACTATGCGTAGATGTAAAAAAAACAATGTGATAACAATCAGTTTGTAAAACACATAATTAAAAAATACACAATAACAGTTATACAGAGAATGCTAACATAATACACTGACTAAAGAATATAAAATGAAGTGCAAATATAGAAGTACATATGTCTTATATAAACATAGTTATTTTAGTACATGGAATATTATTTAAAACAATTTTGAACATGTTACTCGCAATTTATAGATTTGAATTTCACTATAGGAATCAAAGTGCAGCATTATTTTTAGCGACGGAATTAATTATTTTTATGATGTTGATTATACAAAATTATCCGAAAAAATGAACTTAGGAATAGTCAAGGGACGGCTAAATGTCAGTGCATTAAGTGTCAGCTGTAGAAGTAGGAAATCGATGTTGATTGGAGACAAATCATTGCAATTTACTAGAGGTAGGGAAAAAGCAGTGTTAGGTACTGGTGGGAGTTTGGAGTAAGAAATCTTGACAAGTTTAGTAGTGGCGAACTGATGAAACCTTATGCAGAGCGTTGAAATGTTTAGTTGAACGTAGAGAATTCGAATTTAAATGAAAAAGGGACCTCTGTAGGTTTGAATAAGAAGTTAAAATATTAAATAATAGAAATTATAGAGAAATTTATAGAGGAATTATAAATAAAATAAATTCTCAAGTGATTTTAAGTAGACAATTAATTCATCTGATTATGTAAGCTTGTTGTAAGAAGTACTCATAGATCTAGCTTTTTATTGAGTTAATTCGTAGTTGAATTTGTTTCTATGTTAAGGATAAATAAAAGGAATTATGTTGTCCCATATGTGAGTAACATTGTTGAATTGTTAATTTTGATTTTCTATTTCTATTTCTATTTCTATTTCCATTGTATTTTTATTTTTCTGGAAATTAATTAAAACGCGTTAAATTTTATTGAATAACTAATATAGATTTATTTTATTCTGACTTCTAAATTATTTAATGTTGTTTTCTTTGAGTTAATTCTCATTATATTGACTTCACGTTCTATGTAAGGGGATTGGGTTACTCTTCAGCGTGACGTCGGTAGGAGGCGAATATTGGTGTGCGATGCGCAGCGATTTCGGCTCTGACTTTGAAGGCACTAATATCGTTAATTGTTTAAGCAAACTGCATTTTGTTTCAATACCTTCTTTGGTTTGTCTATTACTAATAGAGTTTCTATTTTAATTATTGAGTCAGAATATTCGTTTAGCGCCCGTTAATCGGAACAATTAATGGTAACGCTCAACCCTTAACAATATCAGTTCGTGTCTATAGTTCAGGCTAGTAAACTGAAAGAGTCATTTAAACATAAGTAAAAAATGTCTTGTTAGGTATTAAAGAAATGCATACATACAATTAAATAAAATATTCGTTCATTCAAATAAATAACACCACGTAGAAATAAAAAATTAAATGGTAGTCATGCTCAAATATTGTGTAAAAATAATTAACTTAAAATGCTGTTATAAATTATTCAATTACTTCTCAAATAATTAATATGAAAGCTCACTCAGTTCGGTTGCTCCTCACGAACATATTTTATAATTATATTATGTCCACGCACAGTGATCTTATTTATTCCTTACAGAATTATTTTAATCTACTTCAATAAATAAACTTGTTACTTTCCGCTTAGATTTATTGTACTCCTATTTGTAAAATTCATATTTAATAATTTAATTCTAATTTAAATGAAAAAGGGACGTCTGTATGTTTGAATAAGAACTTAAAATATTAAATAATAGGAGTTATAGAGAAATTAATTATTAAATAAAATAAATTCTCAAGTGATTTTAAGTAGACAATGAATCCATCTGATTATGTAAGCTTGTTGTAAGAAGTACTGATAGATCTAGCTTTTTATTGAGTTAATTCGTAGTTGAATTTGTTTCTATGTTAAGGATAAATAAAAGGAATTATGTTGACCCATATGTGAGTAACATTATTGAATTGTTAGTTTTGATTTTCTATTTCTATTTCTATTTCCATTTTATTTTTATTTTTCTGGAATGAATCTATTCATGAATAGTGATAATTCGATGGATCGTAACTAATTTTATTCTCAACAATTATTTTACTCATAATTTATTTAGAATTGATTGTGATTTTTATTTAATTCAATTGACGATTATATTTCCAAAATTCTGATTGTCGGAGATTTCTGCGACAGATGCCAAAATTTCCTGTTACTTCCAGCAGCTTGTGTTCCGTTCTTACTCATTTTGATCCCCCCTCCCCATCCAAGGTCGCTCACCTAGACACCAGTACGCATGTTTCCGGTCATGATTAAATCATACATAAATAACACGCTCACCTCGAACACTTGTGTATTCTCTCCCTTTATTAGCTGACATGGGTCGATGGACTTTGTTTCATGCATGACTCTCTATGTAAAAGCATTTATTTAAGGTATATTTGACTAGCATATGTGATAATCAATAATTATTTTTACCTTTTGATCATAAAACGGGTATACTATAGTATAATACTGTACTAGAAACGATAGTAAGTTTGTCTAGTGACCTTCCACCTGTTTCTATCTTATTTACGCCGCTAATCATTTAATCGCATCTAGTTTTCTTGAAGTATTTGCACCATTTGTGAGTATCAAATGCTCAATCTTTCCAACCAAACCAAACAGGAATGAGGACGAATTGCCTCGTTACAAATTTATGTTCTTATTTGTTCACGCCTGTCCCATCTCATTATATTGCTCAAGTTTACGTAGTTCCGTCACTAAGCTATAAGCTAATTTGGTCAGTCCACAATTTAAGTAATTAACCGCCGCTCTACTATCAGCTCATATTTGATTCCAAATTTGACGGACGGATTGGTTTCGTTACGCCTGTATTCAAACCATAACAAATTTCACCGCTCTGATTATTCGCGTCCAAAACTCAACGAGGCATTATGATAATTTTATTTACTTTTTTTTAGTGACAGAAATTATCAACATAAATTTTTGTTAGAAACTATTTAAATAGAGGTAGATCTCAATTTATTTAATATTAAATAAACTTAATTTACTCTGGTCAAAACATATTTAATTTAATTATGTGCTCACTGCAGGACACGACACTATAATACATTCAAATAATTTTTCCTACTATATTTAAAATTGTATCTAAAAACGACAAGCATATTTATGGATCTACCCTTCAGGGAAATATCGCTTTTCAATTTTATGACTTGTTTTTAGCTACTTACTTTTATTGCTCGTTACAAATGTATCTTCAATTCAAGCGCCGTCCTATAAAAGTATAAATGCTTAATGTCCCTTTACATCACTCCTAAACTAGACCATAAAAATCGCATCTATTTTATTAAATGCGCACAGGTGCTTCTATCTTAATAGAAGAAATGTATGCGCCGAATGTATCGTGAAACTGTGAAAAGCTTTTAAGCACTATAATTTGAATGTGATATATCAAAATTTTGTATCGTCGATATGGTCTATTAATAACTGGTTTATGCATTACTAAACATTTCAGATATACGTATTTATAGGAAATGTATTCTGCTTGTTATTACTTTAGTTTTCAAATTTAATGTAGTACATATAACGAAATTTCATCATACTTAAAAAATTGAAAACAAATTGGAAAATTTAATGATGAGGTCTTAGATTAACTCAGTATCATTATTGGTGTCTCACAGGGCTCAGTATTCAATTTTAGGGCCGCTGCTATTTTTGATTTTTGTAAATGACTTTGCTGCATCTGTTTAGTGTTCTAAGAATATTTTTCATTAGGGCTACTGTCTCATCAATTATATCGTTGAATAGATGATTACAAATTTTCTAATCTTCAAAATAAAAAATTGAGGTGCGGTTTTAAACAAGAGCATGTTTATCCAAGCAAACAATCCATAAAATTTTATTATCTAAATTTCACCGAAATATATTAGTTTCCTTTGTTGTTGTAAATTTAACAATCTTGCTTTATATTTTTTCTTAATAGCTTAAAGTCAATGCTTCTATAATTAGTATAAATAAAACATAAACTAAACAAAAATAATTGTTATGATTTACTTACCTGTATAAATTTCAATTGATTAGTTTGCAAGTTCATACAGACAGACATTTATAATTATGACATATCAATTATACATATCAATTATACGCACAATTAATATCAGCCGTATTTCAGTTTGACCCTAAATTTAATTATTCAAGTTTAATTCTTATTTAATTATTGAAGTTTCAAATTATTTTTATTTGTTCTAACATTTTTCCAAGCTGCCACAATTGCAGTAGGATTTTAAATTAATTCTTCTAATTATCCATAGTGGATATGTTGTATGTTCGGTTTAATGGTAGAATTGCTGTTCTATTTACAGGTAATGATTGAGTAATTACGGATGTCAATTCCGGACCTTAAACTGCTCGAATAATATTGTCACGTATTTATTTGTTACGTGCACAATGAAAATGTCGCGTGGCTATGTCCGACCCTAATCCCTTCGCTGAATTTTGGGATCGAATGAAAATACTAAAATAAATTATGATCAACAAGCGAGGGAAGAGTATCCGTATTTGTCGCGAATTGGACCGATGTGGGGAGAGCTCTCGGTACCAATATTTATTAAGATCTTAAATTCTTAAGCACTATATTCCATGGGACAGGCGTGAACAAATAATAACATAAATCAGTGTAAAGTTAGTATATGAGTAATCCTTAGAAAAATTATAACAACAATTCCAATGAAACATAATAACTAATTCAGCATAGAAAAAAATAAAACATTCAATAGTTAATGTTCAATAAACAACATAAATGCATGAGACCCGAAAGACTAAAAGAAATAAAGTAAATCAGATCAATCAAATTAAATGGCGCACCAACACTTACCAAACACTTACATTGATGTGAACATGCTGTCGACAAGAAAATAAAAATAATCCTTGGAACACGTTTAAATTAAATATTCTAATTATCTAACGGTAGCTTCTCGGCTCGGAACAGTTCCCGTATTCTAATCAAGTCCCCTGTTATATACATTCCAATGGATTCAATATCTCTACGCACTACTTCTATACTCAATAAATTGTATGGATTTTTATCCAACTATTTGATTTAAAAATTTACTATAATCATAATAATTTTAATATTTTAATTTAATTAAATATATTTACAATTTCTACTTCGGTTCGGTAACTAGTATTGGGTTTGATTTCGAATTTTTAGTTTATTCGTAATCTACGACTGACCCAAGAATGCTCTGGCTAATAATACAATACCCATTTCCTACAACTAACTCTTGTTCTGGGTTTACCTCTGACTAGTTTGCCCTACTTCCATAATTTGCATGTAATTGCTATACTTGCACTCAGTAGCCATTAACCCTACTTTTGCTAATTGCGGCGGCCATAATTAATATTCAACTAATTACATGCGCCTTTTACTGGCACACATACGCGTACCGCTG
>WYDF02277034.1:0-17486 GCA_009867245.2 Adranes taylori | reverse complement strand
GAATCGAGGATGAGATTCTCGATTCTAATTAAAATGTTAAAAATAATAAAACAATTTTTAAGACATAAATATTACAATTAATAAATATTACAAGTTAACTTGTAATATTTAAGTTAATATTACAATTTATTAGAAAATATTAAAGTAATTAATATTACAAGTATAAGTTCCAAAAGAAGCCACATCCCGACAACTTCAGTTGTATCTCGTATGTCAAAGAAGTCGTGTAAGAGCAACAATTAGGATAAATTCTACTAAATGAATTGAATGTTTTTTGAGAGTCTATGGTGACCTCAGGACCATTAATATAAGGTGACCATATGTAAGTGTTTACCGCGTACTGGAAGCGTTTGAAACCCACTGTAGGCGGATTGACAGTGTACGCGATTTATACGCGTTTTCAAAGAAATTATAAAATTTCCGTCGCATAGTCTTTTTTAAAAATACTACAAACGTGTACAAACTTAGAAAAACTGACGCACCAGTTACGGCAAATGTATTTATATGTTTTAACTTGTGACTACCATTCGTCGATCACTCGCATCATCAACATCATTTGTTATTTGCATTCAATTTTCAATTTTCAAAAAACGCCATACGTACACTGTGATTTTAAAAATTGTCCATAACGAAAGGATTAATAATTAAACTTTAATTAACAATATTATTTAATTTAAATAATATTTTATTGTTGCAGATAAAATGAGCGGACAAATTAAAAACAGCGAATAAATACATTTAATGAGAAACTGAAGATTGAATTTCCATTCCTCTTACAAACAAAAGAGGAATTGGTGAAATGCACTATTTGTTCCGGACAATTTGATATTGTGAGTCCTGGCCGATCAGTTATTGAGGACCATTGTAAAACTAGTAAGCATAAATCTGCCTTAGATGCGTCGTCATCATCCAAGAAAATGACAAACTTTCTAAGAAGCTCGAGTTATGGCCAATCTGAAAAGTTGATGGCAATTCAAGAACGAACGTTTGTATTCCTCACAATTAAACATAATCACAGGTTCCGAAGCGTCGATTGCACCTCAAAAATGTTCAATTATTAAATATAGAGTCAATTACAAGTGAAACGGACGTGTATTTGTCCGAACATGTTTTTAAATGTGTTAATGATAAAAAATTTCTAATAAAATATTGGCTATTTCTTCAGACAACACAGACTTAAATTTTGGTGGATTGAAGCGACGTGGAACAAAGAATGTTAACAAACAATTAATTCAAAAATTACAGCGAAACATTATTGGAGTCTACTGTAACGCACACATTTTATCTACGCAATTAATACTGCCTCATTAAGTATGTCAATTGATGTCGAAATCATCATTCCTCAAATTTATTTATTTTCCCATCGGTGCACTGTTAGAGTGGCTTCATTGGAAAACTTCTGTGAAGAAGTTGGCGTTGAATACCAAAAACGGTTAGGCTTTTCGAAAGTTTGTTGGTTAACTTTACTTCCGGCAATTGAAAAAGTTTTAAAATTGTATCAGCCATTAAAGTCACACTTTCTCAGCATCGACAAATGCCCAAAAGTCTTATATTCGTTTTTCAATAATGAAATGAGTGAGATATTGTTCTTATTTATTCACGGCCAAGGTACAATTTTTCACAATACTGTGAAGAAAATTAAAAAGGATGATATTTTTGCTGCTGAAGTTGCGCTCATTTTAAAAGATTTGAAAGAACAAATTGAAATCAGAAAATACAAACTGTTTCTTCCTCTTATAGTTGCCCAACTATTGAAAAATGCTGAAGAATCAAATAATGAAATTAAGAAAAAGTTTATGCAGGAAGTTGACAGATTCTACTGTAATTGCTTGGAATATGTAGAAAAATGGGCTCAACATTTTAAAGTAGATGTATTGGCATAGTCATTACTTCACGAAAATGCTAAATGGGAACAAATTCATCCTGCAGAAGAACATCCTGCAAATGCTGTGAATTGTCCTGCTCACCCTGAAAGCGTTAAGAGAGCTCGTATGGGGGCTATCAATCAAAATGTTCGTTCTTCTACATGGAATGCAAACGGTCTCAAGCAAAGAGACCGTTTGGAAATAGTTTTTTTTTTTAATAATGTAATAAGCATAATGCTAGTAACAGAAACGCACCTTAAAAAAGGAGATAATTGGAATCTTTCAGGATAAAGAATTATAAGAAAAGATCGGGTACAATTACCAGGAGAACAGCCAAGAGAACAATATTGGACTTAATAAACAGTGAAGCGGTAGGTTTAAAAACTGGTGTAGACAATAATGTACACACCTCCAGATCAATCCTAGCAATCCTAGAAGAGGATCTAATCAAAGCAACAAGCAACGGAATAATGATAATTGGAGGAGACCACAATACAAACCGCCACACTTGGGGCTGACGTATAAATAATGTAAGTGGAAAATTTTAATTTAAATTCGAACGACAACACAATTGCCCATTAAGATCTAATTAATTATCATGTTAACATCTATGCTCTGTAAACTAGCACCAATATAGCTACAGCAGGAAGAGGGAAATTATTGATTTTTATATTACACACAAAATAAAACAGAAATTAAAACCCAAAGTTATGTTTCGCTGGACTCTGATTATCACCCAGTGGTAGCAGCATTCAATGTGGTAAGTAACCCAAACTGAAACCAAGCCAGAGATTAAATAATCTGCATGAGATATGTCAATCATCTAGACAAATTCTAACCAAAAAATATAGTAGAAACATAGGAGGGAATTGAGCTACCAGTTAAATAAATAACCAGTAACATCCAGGAACCGTTCGGAACCGCAATAGCAAAATTGCGGTTCACCAAATAAATAAAATGGGACTAGATATACAAGAAGAAGAAAAACTAAGGGAATGTTGGAATGCAAAAAATAAATGGTCAAAAACACATGCACAACAGGATAAAGAGAATTATAGGAAGATAGAAAGAATACTAGCAAACAACAAGAATTGGTTCAGCTTGGAAAAAGCTCAAAATAAAATCAAAATGATAGATTCAAAAAAAGCGCCTGGAGCAGACCAAATTCTAAACAGGGCTATAAAATTATCTCCTCCACAAATAGTGATACTCCTAACCTCAATTTTCTACGCAATTGTTAACTTGCACCACTATCCCAGTAAGTGTAAACATTTATTCCAAAAGGCGACAATTCCTAGCAACTGAAGATTTCACTAATCAATGGAACGGACAAACTTCTTGAATAACAAGGCGCAAGAATGGGCAGAAAAGTGCAAAATTATTCCACCCAGCCAATTTGGATTTAGACCTAAACGAGCAGCTATAAATCAAGTAGCCATGTTGGAGGCATACATAAAAAAAAAGAATGGACACACCACAGGCATATAATGTGCGCTTTTCTCGACATTGAAAAAGCGTACGACAGAGTTTGGAGGTCAGCACTCATATTCTAACTTAATACTAGCAACCATACACTCATTTCTCCAAGAAAGAAAATTTAGGGTCAAAGTAGGAGAAACGTATTCAGAATGGAAAATAACCAAAGGTCTTCCATAAGGCTCTCCTTTGAATCCCATACTGTATAATATCTTCATCCATGATGTTCCAATAAAAAAAGGAAAGAAAAACTCGGATACAATTCTCCAGTTTGCTGATCACACGGCGGTGTTTGCCCAAGGGGCAAATGCTTACGTGGCCTCAAATAGGTTGGAGGCAGGATTGGAAATGCTCCAAAAATACTTTAAAAAATGGAAAGGACGTACAAATAAGGCAAAAACGGAAGTTATACATTTCGGAAAAACCAAACCAAAATTCAAACCAGTCAACTTTGGAGGATGCAAAATTAGGATTAAATCACAGGCAGCATACCTCGGATGTGTTTTTGATAAAAAACGAAATTACAAAAACCACATTAAATGCAGAGCAGCGATGACGTTAAAAAAGGAAAATAAAATGTACAATATACTTAAACACAATAGCGGTCTGCGCATTAAGAATAAAATACATCTCCTGAAAGCAGTTTTTGAACCCAGCCTCACTTATGGCCAGGAACTATGGGTCAATGTTCCTGGAAAAACAAAGGATGACATAACAAAATGTCACAATAAAGTACTACGAAAAATAGTCGACGCTCCTTGGTACACCCGCAAAGCCAAACTGCGGAAAGATCTGGGAGGCAACGACTTATTTGCAATTTCTGTAAGATGAAGTACCGAGATAGTAGAGAGGATGAACACAAACCCCAATGAGGTAATACAAGGACAGATCTGGACAGATACAAGGACAGATAAACAATCTGTTCTAGTAAACAATACCAAGCTATCCCCATGATAACTTCGTACAAAGGAAGAATCCAAACCATAGCCAAAAGGCTGAAGTCTGGTTAAACAGGATGTAACCAGACTTGGTCTCCAGACGTGGTCTCCTCCAATTATCATTATTCCGTTGCTTGTTGCTTTGATTAGATCCTTTTCTAGGATTGCTAGTATTGATCTGGAGGTGTGTACATTATTGTCTACATTAGTTTTTAAACCTACCTATAAGTGAGTAACAAAAAATATACCGTTCAGCAGACGCTATTTTCTTGAGCAGCGAGCGAAATCGCAGTTTTGAATCTGATTTGCCTCAAAGTAAGCGCCAGTAGCAATTTGCTTGTTTTATTTTATTAAATCTAGTTACATACTCAAATCAATAGTAATTCTACAAATTCAAGTACACGTGATACTACATTATTATTTTCTGCTGAATCTTTCGTTTTGTTATCGTCTTCTTATTCATTTCAGTCAATCATATAAATAGCGCATAAACCTTCCTTGACAAACCACATAATCAATGCGAAAACGAGGAGGCCAACATCAGAGAAAGAGGGATGGCAACCGTGAAGCGCACCGGGACAACGAGGATGCCAGAGATAGAACTTCAAAGACAAATGAAGATCACCACGGACGGTTGTTCAATTACTTCGTCGGTGACAGCGAATAAATGTTTCGTACAAAAATTACATCGTATCGTTGTTGAACAAGTTAGCTCACGCCATCAACTACGTATTTAATATCTTCGTCACGCTAACCAGCTGGAAGAACCTGCAATATCTGCGCTAACCATTCGTCACTCAATCATTTAATTCTACCGATGACCTGAAGAAGCAGAGAGAAGTCAAAAAAATCTAATTAGAAGAATAAAATATTAACAAAAATCTAATTATCACTAGTCGCTACTTGCTACTTGACCTTTTAATAATGGAGGATGGTAATGGAATCATCCTAACAAATAAATTATATATAGAAGCTATACATTGTCAGAAAATTTAAATCACTAATCGAAAAAATATGTATGAAGTTATAAATATAATAACAATAAACCTTATATTTATTACCTCGTTATTGCGTATGTATACCCACATATACGAATTTGACTACTTTATTTTAATAATATTATGATCAGCGAATTTCTTCCAATCCTGAGAACTCATGCAGAACTCAAAAGCCAGTATCACATTATTGTCATAGCATTATCCACACGACCACAGCATTCTCAGAGGCTTTCTAGGACGTCGGTTGCTTAACGCCTGCTCTGTAACAACGCTACTTTTTGCGCTATCGTAAAGTTTGCCATCAAAAAAAACACATTTGGACATTTGAAAACACATCACATTTGGACCACACATCAATTTGTGATTTTATAATAATTGAAATACTTCAAGTAAAAACTGTACCTCACGATATGTTTTTACACGGTCTTAAAGTAAATGATGTTTAAAATTCTTTTCAATTTTTCTGAAACTCGCAATCCGAACATTGAAAATATTTCTCACCAATATGTTTTACTCGGTAGCAAGTTAAAGCAAATTACAAATGTAACGTCACTGTATTTTCTGTTTATCCTTAAAGGAATGTGATGCCTGAACAGAAGTGAAATATAATTAAGATTTTCGACGTTTTATTTCGGGTAACATTGCGTGCATGTTGAGTTTCTGTTTTTCGAAACATTTATCTATCTACTGTTCTACGTCTTTAATTACGTTTAGGTTTTCTATCAATAGCTGTTACGCTAAAACTATAAACTAGTAATTTTTTTTTTTTTTTTTTCGATTTTCAACTTGTCTACCGTTTTCGGACCTGTCTAAAACATGGAAGTATTATTTATTTGTCATTCACAACGTGTTCCATATCTCTCTATAGAATATGGTTCGATTAAGATAGTATGAGTTTTGATTATCTAGTTTATATACCGAACTTTTTATTTAATAATTCAATCCTCTTTTATATAACTAATATGGAGTATCTATGTATATGTTACAAGTAATGCGTAGCTGTGTCAATAAGTATGCTCAGCGGAGCTCAGCAAGCCATAGACTGCTAAAGTAGAAGCAATAAACTAATATAAACGATTGTTCACATATGTTCTTTATCATTTATAATTGTAATTTAACGATATCATTACCTATATTTTATATTTTATTTTCCAAATCATTTTAAATAAATTTAACCGAAAATTTAAGTTATATCATCTACCTGTTCTAACTTTTCTAACTTGTTCTATCTCTGTTCAAATGATGGATGGAGGATGTTGAAACCGGCGATGACGATAAAATTTGTTTAGATGATGTACCGAAGAATTTGTACACAAGATGAATATAATGAATTTTCTATGTGCTCTTCGGATAATGTCATTGACAAGGAAATTTAAAATTTAATCAACTAATTATAATCATACTTATTTTGATGAAAGCATAATAATCATTAAGTCTAGTATTTTTTAATTTTAAACTTAAGCCTCTTCATAGTAATATCTCAATTTAGGTTTGAATACTCACCATATAACGCGCATGTATCTTTTTAACCGATTTGTTGACTTTAAAAGATATACTTTAAATACAACCACATTATGGGAGGTTCGAATAGACTTTTAAAATCCTTTTATAAGTAACTTTAGTTTATGACATGTATGTTCTTGTCTTATCAAATACTCCTGAAATTCGCAATCCGAACATTGAAATAATTTCTCACCAATATGTAAAAATTTGTGCGTTCTGAAATTTAGTTCTGTTGATGTTTTACATCTATACGCAGACCAATAAAATGGTTTATCCCCGGTATGTCTAAATTTGTGCGTTATCAAATCAGCCTCAAGAATACCAAACGTCCTTTTAGTGTGAAATATGTCCAGGTCCAGTTTGACAGAAAAAACTAAATCATTACTAAAACTGTATACGCCGGATATGGCCGTTATTCCTGGCGGATAAACTTCGTGGATACAACCACTCGATGTATGCATAAATAAACTCTGAAAAACTGAGGAAACAATGTCGGAAGGAATAGAGACATTTACTAAAGGAGAGTAAATGCGTGTTGCCGAATTAAATGTAATGTGTCAGTGGTAGTTCATAGTCCGAACATTGAAATGATTTCGCACGAATATGTAAAAAATTGTGCCTTCTAACATTTATTGTGTTGATGCTTTGTAATGCAATTTAATGGTTTATCACTGGTATGTCTACATTTGTGCGTAATAAAATTAGCTTCGAGAAAACCAAACATCCTTTTAGCCTGGGATATGTTTAGGTTCCATTTGACTTTAAAAAAAACATTACTAATACTGTTAAAACACATATGGCCGTTGTTCTTGGCGGATTAACCATGTTGATGCAATCACCCTATGTGTGCATAACCAAACCCTTACAAGAAAATTTGAGGAAACAATGGAACATGTGGATGTCGGAAGGAGAAAAGATATTTTCCATCGGAAGGTAATAGGTTAACATCCAGACGTAGTATAGTTGTCTATTCGTAGACTATGAATGAACTATTAAAAAAGGCTACTGATGAAAGCTCACTTAAGGCTGAAAATACGTATCTACCCTGGTATGGTTTTATTTGAGCTATTTGTATACTCATGTCCTCAGCAGGTATATTTGATTTGGACTAACTCATCTAATCATCAACATGTAAGTTATTTACGTCTTAAAGTAATACTATTAAAATATTTTCATGAAGTAAATACTTCTATAAAATATGAATAACAATATTTAAATTATAAATAAAAAAAGAATTCAAATATTTTACAATATCCAAAAAAAGACGATTATTGATGTTTTTCAGGCTATTTATCAATAATCAGGCTATTTATCACTCCTGACTTAAAAATATTTTATAAATTAACAATATTTTATTTTCAAAATCTTTAATTTTGTAACTAATTAATAATATATCGGAAAATTATTACCTCAGACTTTTGAAATAAATTTTCGATATGCGGTAGCGAGATCGTACTAACTATCAAAAGCAAGCAAATTAAACGATTTAACGAAATTAATTGCCTGTAAATTTCGATTTCCTTGATCCGTTTTATCATCTCTTCCGTTCCCCTTTTCCCCTTTCTACGCTTTCAGTAGATTAGATCGCTGCAAACTGAAATTATTAAAGACGAGGATAATGGATTTTTTTATCAATAACTGTCAATAATTTGACACATCGTTTGTTGAATCTGAGCATAATTAATTTTAATAATATGTCTTCATAAGGACAAATAAGAATAAAATAACATTTTCATAATAATTTAAATATGCGAGGACTACTCCGTGAATTTTCGCAACAGGTAAACTGTTTGTGTTGATTCCAGAGAAAATTAATATTTGAATCAAATGTATATCATAGGTACAAAAAAATAGAAATATTTGGTGTCCATTCGGTGTGATCAGTTTGAATTCTATTCAAAAGCACAATTTGCACACGCCACTGACAATAACCTTTACCAAGATGCTGTAGAATCAAAGATCTCATAGAATAAGAACTCCATTATCTTCAATCTGTCGCAATTTCTTGCGGTGATCTTCCATCATATATTGGAGCAACTTGAAATTGACCTTTTTCGCACAAGGAATGATTCGCTATTTGAGCCCAGATTGTTGCCGAACTATTCTCGCACACCAATTCAGATAAAAACAACCATATATTTTCAATTGGGCGAACATTTTTGTCCTCGATACTTTTGGACCAGTGCAAATTTTTTTGACATACTGACACGATGGACAATATATATTACTAGACCTCTGGACCAAGAATTTGAAGAAGCCATACCAGTTAATACATCACATCAGATTGAGGTGCCTTTTGGGCAGTATAAAAACCTGTATTTATATTATTTTTCCTTGTATAAACACAGAAGTAATACATATAAAAATACTGAGATAGGACTCAATACTTTCTACGACTCAAATGTATGTTTAGCTGAATATCGTGATTTAATATTACGTTATTAATTCTTCAAATCAAGTTTCTTCAAATTAGTGGAGTTATTAAGATTTTTTTCAAAATTATATATTCTCATAATCTCCATTGTTTACATGCCGCCGAATGTGTCATCCTCAATGCTAGCAATCCACTTAGAAGGGAATCATTTCTTCAAAACCTGAGCCATATTCTTGCTTTTCCAGTTTATTTCCAATTCTTATTTTTAGATTTTGAACCAGCTATAATTGAGAAGAAGACCGATCAATTAGATTTTCTTCGACACAGTCACTTAAATTTCCAAAATGTTCAGAATCTGATAATTCTAGTACCTCATCGAAGTTTTAATTTTCATATAAGTTTTATACGTGCTTAAAAAGTAACCCTCGTATATTATATGAGGTTATTAAAACAGAGTGAATTTTCATAATTTCAAATTTTCGATATTCAAATTATACTTATCACAAAATTTTTAATTTCTAATCATGTTTTGATTGATCAAGTTTCCTTCAACTAACCGAGCAGTTTTCCCCTCACATATTTTCCCTGTCATTCCACTCTATACCTTCACATTCTATCATCCAATGACTCAATTTTTCCTCTTTCTACCCCATATCCTCCGCATTCTCTCTTCCTCATTCAACCAATACTTATTTCCACCCTTCTCATACCCACATCTAATAAGTTATCCTCCATACTTAAAAATGATGCAAAATAATTAGCCATTCCCTCTTCTTTCCTGAGCCATATATATTTATTATGATAGCTACTATCTCCTAGCCTTTCATCCCTCATCTGCCTTTCAATATACCTCATCCTTTCTAAGACCTCGTTCACAACTTCTGCATCTCCCATCATCTTTCATACCATCTATTAGTAGACCATCCAATCCTCTTATTCATATTTATTCTGCACTTAATCCATTCATTAACACTTTTATCCCTTCATACATTATTCCTTAAACATATACTTCCTTAACCAACCTACTCCCTTCATTGCGCAACACCTTCCTTTCCACTCCGTTTATCCAGCATTTATATTTTCCTAATTCCTGAAATACTATCTCATTAGACCTAATCCCAGCATTCTTTTCATACATCCAACCTGCACCCTCTCTATTATCTCTCTCTCTTCGACCGCCCATACCTCTGGTCCATTGATCATAATACTAATCACACACACTTCCCTTATCATATTCCTCATTTTCACAAATTCCCCAAACCTTCTCCCCCAAACCAACCTCATTCTTTCTATAGCTACCTTTGCCTTCTTCGTTTTCTATTCTTTGCCCCTCTATACTAAATCCATACTTTCTACATTCCCTCCCTCCCCTTTTACACACCATTTCTTTAGTTTTTTCCACATTCATTTCCAATCCTCTTCTATCCAAATATCTCTTCACCCTATCTATCATTTCATTCATCTCTTCCCTTCTACTTGCCATACACACATCATCGTCTGTATAGGAGAGAGACCACACGTTTAACTTGCCCACCTTTATCCCACCGCTTGCCCCTACATCAAAACGTCTTCTAAATCCGCAAAATAAATGTTCATAAAATTAACTTGTTTCAAATCTAAGTACAAAATTCAGTTAATTGTTTTTTTGAATCTGGTTACATTTATTTTGAAACTAGTTACTTTTGTCAAAATTCAAATCGAAACCCTCAACGCGGAATTCAAATTTCCCGCTAAATCCCAGAACGGAAATCATCATCTATCAGCCGGCATCTTGGATTTCTTATAATAAACCCCAGAAATAGCAGCGTGACATCACAGACTACATTTGGAACGAGTTGAGATTTGGCTTGGTGAGACGCGTCGCATCGACCATCTCTTGCTACTGTGGAAAAAATGGCCTAACTATGGCCGAATAATTTTTCACACAAGGAATGATTCGCAGTTTAAGCTGATATTCTTGCCCAACTATTCTCGTACACCGATTGAGATAAAAACGACCATATATTTTCAATTGTGCGAAGATGGAGTGCATTAGGTCGATGTACATTTTTAGAAATGAAAGTAATGGCTCTTATCCTCCATACCTCCCATATTTCCTTATCTTCCATGCTTATGGACCAGTGCATTTTTTTTAAATTTAATGACTCGATAGCCAATATATATTGTTAGATCATTATTTATCTGCACCAAGAATTTGAAAAAGCCATATCAGTTTATATAACACAACAGACTGAGGTGCTTTGTGGGTAGTATAAAAACCTGTATTTGTATTATTATTTGAAAACAAAAACTACTTTTCGTCGTATAATCACAAAAGCAATACATGTAAAAATGTTGACGTAGGTTTCAATACTTTCTGCGAGGCGTTGAATATCGTTGGTTAAATGCCCCCCAATATTTAATGCTCAATGATTGCTCATTCCACTTGAGAAGAGAATAGTTTTCTCTAAACCTAAGCCTCATTCGAGGTTCTTCCGTTTTCCAGTTTATTTCTAATTCTTACTGTTCGATTTTGAACCAGTTACATTTGAGAAGAACTCTATTTGTCCATCAATTAGATTTTCTTCAACGAAGTCACTCAAATTTCTCACCAACAATCAAATCGGTACCCCATTGGAATTTAAATTTCCCATATAAATTTATAAGTGCTCACTCCATTTTTCTGCAGTTATTACATCTTACAAAGTAGTTAATTCCAATAGTAGTTAATTTTTTTCATTGAGGTTATTAGAGCAAAGTCAATTTTCATTATTTGAAATTTTAAATGTTTATATTAAAGCTGTCAAAAAAATTAATGTTTTGATAGTATTTAGTTGACATATTTAATAAAAGGAGTAGTTTTGTTTTAAAGTAATGGAATTTTTGTTTCAGAGCAAGAAACATTTTTTCCAAAGGGTGGAAAGAAGTAGGAGCCGATTACACTCGGCCCACTGTCCCACGAAAACCTCTTCACAACTCGTTCTAAACGTAATCTGTGTCGTCACGCTGTCATTTCTGTGGTCTACCATAAATAGTTTAGGTATTTGAGCGGCTGACAGATCATTTCCGGTCTCTCGATTTTGAACTCTCTATTTAAATTGTAATTAACTAGTTTCAAATCTAGTTTACAAAATCTAGCTAATTTTTTTTAAATATAGCTACATTTTTGTTAAACTAGTTACTTTTATCAAAATTCAAATCGAAAGCCTCCGGCGCGCAATTCAAATCTTGGATTTTCAAATGACATCTATCAAACTCATAAACTATTTATGATAAACCCTTAACTGACAGCGTGACGTTATAGATTACGTTTAGAAAAGGTTGAGATTGTGTCTTGGAGCAACGGGTCAAATCAGCCATCTCCTACTTCTTCTTCTTAGTTCTAGCGACTTGTCAGACGCGTGGTGGTTACAACTACGACACGTCAGCTTGTAGAGCTGCCGTCGTCACCTGTCCAATGACCTTGTTACTTGTTGCAAGTTTTTGTTGAGCATCTGTCAATTCATGTCAATTCATTGTGTTGTGATCTACCACGACGTCATCTACCTGAACCACCAAACTCTCCATGTGCTTGCTGCGAGATATGTGAGCAAAAGATTATATAATCTTCCCGTAAAGTAACTTCGAGAGTCGCTGCTGCGATTTTATTTCGATGAGAATAGACACGTTTGTCCTACGTACCATCCATAGTACGCGTAACATATACCGCCAACACCACATCTTATATGTCCCCACGCGGTGGCGATCGTCTGTGTGCAGCGACCATATCTCTGATGCAAATGTCATCACGGGGAACACGAGTGCATTTACGAAGTCAGTTGTAGCCGCCTTGGTTATGGATTTACCTCTCCAAACCATAGTGAGCAGGGTCCTCGCATTACGAGTCAACTGAATTCAAAGTCGTATTTCCGGTTCGTAACTTTCCTCGTTGTTCACGATGGCTCCTAGCTATACAAATTGACTCGCCACCTCGTAGTAGCCGATCATTTTGATGCCTTCCGGTTCAGCCTTTCTCTATCGAGGATCATTCTTTTGGTTTTTTTGAAGTTTATACATAAACTATATCCAGCGCTTTTCTGTTCTAATCTGTTCAGCAAATCCTCAAGTTCATTAGCCGCTATAAATGCAGTGTCGTCCACAAAACGCAAGTTGGAGATTTTATTTCCTCTTACCGATAGGTCTCAGTTCTAATCCCCTAAGACGTATCCCCCATGCTGTACTCGCTGTAAATGTTGAATAGCAAAGGCTCATGTCGCCTTTGGCGAACTCCTTTCCGGAGTTTATATTTGCATGGTATGTTGTTGTCAATCTTGACGACGAAGTGGCACGCGTCATCCAGGCTCAGATTCGTTGGCACACCCATTGCAAGCTGATTCCATTTTAGATTATCAAAGACCTTTTCGTAGTCGATGAAGCAGATATACATGTGTGTGCAAAACTCTCTAGCCTTCTCTATCAATTGTCATATCAATTGTCATATCAATTGTCGTATGTCCATTCCATTAACAAAGCCTGTCTACTCTGTGCTACCTGCCACGATAGAAAGTGCTGGAGTCTTCGTTGCAGCGCATAGGGCATGATCCTGCTCACATGAGAAATAAGTGCTATCAGACGGAAGTTATCACAGTTCCTAGTCGAGCCTTTCTTAAGTAGGCGAATGATGACAGAAATTTGCCAATCTGGTAGCCATTCACTCGCAGCCCATATCGTCGCACATAATCCGTGCAGGTATGCTTAGTAGTAATCATATCCACCCGGGGTGCACTATACCGTTCCAGTTGTTCCACTGCAGGCTCAATTTCAAAGCGTAGTATGGTCGGCTCGTACTCATGGAAACTAGTTTCAACCTCTGCTACTACTGTGGAAAAAATCGCATGTGGAAAAGAATTTTATATTCTTTTATGATAATTTACTCAATATGTAAATAAATACATAAAAGAATAAATGCTTTCTATTTCAGCTAAATAATGTTTTGAATACATTGTCATCTATCTGCTCCATCGACCGGTTATATTTTGGTTTTGGACCATAGAAACACTTTTACTATTATGTATCTATTTATTCTATACATAACACAAACAATAGTTGCTTTCTGAAAAGAAATAAAAACTTATTTCTCTTCTCTTAAAAGAGAGAATACAGACAACATTTTCATTTCATCAAGACGTTAAGAGTTTTCAGCTAAATAGACGTTTCTCTTCGCCGGAAAATCAGTTTTTTTCATTGCGAAAATTTCATTATCCTGCCGTTGAATGTCTGGCGCCGACTTCCGACAGGATAAAAGAAAGAAAAAGAAAAAAGAACCAAACGAAAACTAGATGAATTCGAAAGATTTGAGCTATTTTAGTGCACCTTTTAGTTTTGGCTTCAAAATAGATGATAAATTGGAAACGTTTATATAAAACAAATTTAACAAACAACTTGAAACTTCTTTACATAATTTTTAGTTTGTTAGTACGCTACATATCGATGCCTTAAGTTCTGCCCAATTCTAATGGCACCAAATAAAGAGATCCTCTGACAATAGCAAGTAGCTGTAACTCTTGTAAATGTAGCTAACCTTACGATTAAAAATCTTTAAATAGATATTAAATAGATTATGCAAATTAATGTTGAATTAACTAGACGAAGTTTGAGAAATCGAACTATGAACCCTTATGTACACAACCAACTTTTACCTCGCTGTTACACACGTGCCCACCACCTATCTTACTCAATGGAGCTACAGCCCAACAAGAACTTGAGCCTCCTCTACACTACGCACGCATCTCGAGCCATCGCCAGCCATCGGCAGCCATCTCCAACCTCTGACGCGTATCATTTGCACCTCCTTCTGAACGTCTTTCAACCAGCACTTTCTAAGCCTACTTCCCAATATTCGCCGTTATTGAGTGAAAATATTCCACGCCACCCGGTCTTCTGCCGCTGTAGAAGTCCCATCTATCAAATCCGCTCTCTTTTTACTTCAGTCACCAACGTAGGATCCCCGTAGAGTTCATATATCTTGTCGTTCATTTTGATACGCTAGACGCTACCATCATATACCGGACCAGTCGCAGGATTTTCCGCTCCCATATTCCGAATCTTCTCATCATGTGCGGTCAGCGACAGAGTTAGAGACATTACCATATACTTTATTCTGCTCACGTTTACCTGAAGCTCTGCTTCTTTAGACTCTTCCTCCAGCTGTTGGAAAGCTACTCTAAGTTCCCTAGCGAGTAGGTTCACGTAATCGGCATACGCCAGATGCTGCACAGAACGGTTGAAAAAAGTTTCTCTGTAGTTCATTTCAATCTTTCTTACCATACGTTCCAGAATGAGGTTGAAGAGGATGCATGAGATGACATCACCTTGCCTTAGGCCTTTTAGGATACCGAACTCCCTGAACACTTCACCAGCTACCGTAGCTTGAGTAAGCTAGCGTCATTCTGATAAGCCCGATCAACTTTTGCGGAACAAAGTGTCGTAGAAGTATGGTCTCAGTGTCATAATCCTGCTTATAGTGTACTGTGCTTTTATATTCATAGCATTTTTCAAGAATGTATCTGCTTTTGAAAATTTAAACGGTAGTCCAGGCTAAAACCGCACTGGTAATCACCCAAAGTTCTATCTGCGAAAGTTTCGAGCCGTCTTTAGTTAGAACTTTATAGACAGTGCTGAAAAGAGATATACCCCGATAGTTTGGGCAATCCACCTTAGAGCCTTTTTTGTATAGGGGGCAGATGTGGACAACATTCCAGTCATTTTGCATCTGCTGCTGTTCTCAGACTCTGCAGATTAGTGCATGTTTACTGCCGAAATCAGGTCGCCACCAGGTGCCTTGTTATTCTGCACGTCTATTATAGCTTCCTCGCCGAGACTCGGCTCTACTACTTAATCTACATTGACGCCCCCTACTGATGTTGTTCCCTTCGTGATGCTACTCTCACTGGTCTCATTTCAGCAGTTTCTCGAAGCAGTCAGCCCAAACTCAAACTCAACATTATTAGCTTCTCACTTCCTCTTTTTACTCCTGCGTTTGTGTGGCAGCAATCCTCGCTACTGTAAAAGCCTGGCCTCATTTCTTCACACATTACTTCACTCATTGCAACTCATTTCTTCGATCTAGAGCTATTCGGCAGTTATCTTCAAACCACGTTGCTCTTCCGTTCTGTTCGAATCCTACCGTGGTTGCATCAGCTACCTTTATGGCATTCATCAACATCGATCACTTTATGTTACTTTATTTTACCACTTCATGTTACTGCCTAATTATTTTACTACTTTACGTCTTGCTAAACACTTAATGTCATGGAAAATAACTATTCATTGTACCTTGAAAAAAAATAGGCCTTACATTCCAAAACAAATGATTTCCCATAAATCTAAGGAAAAGGATTCTACTGTCTTTTCATGACCATGCCGCACTTTGATCGAACGTGACGAAGAAAATGAAAGCTGTACTTTTACTATCGACAATGCACTCTGATACTACTGTACGATAATGAAAAGAAAAAGCCTCACATAATCACTTTTTATAATAAATACAAAACTGAAGTAGATATAATGGATCAAATTGTATGCCGATACACGACACGCAGGCGCACCTGCGTGAGAGATGGCCTCTTCCTATGTTTATCAATATCTTAGCCGTATGCGTTCTTCCTTCATATATAATTTATTATCAGAACAAAATGATCCAAAAGAAAACTAATCAGCGACGTACTTTCTTTCAGCGATGTACTGAGTGAGGAACTAGCAAAATCTTTTAATGAAGATCGTTGGTCCTTCTATTGCTCCAGCTTGTTGCTTCTGCTGTTTCTGAATAATAAGCTCAACTTTTAGACAATACTTACTTGTAGCTTAAAAATTACAATTCTTTCCCTGTTTGCTACAAAGAAACGATCAAAAGACACAAATAAAAAAGGAAATGATGTTCAGTTTGCGAAACCCCTGTCTGCAATGAATACTGTGTATCGAAAGTCAAATGTATTGATTGCGCTAAATAAATGTAAATATATTCTAATTTACCTTGAAAATTATTTTACTTGTCAAATTATCAACTCTTTTTACCTTAATGGAATATTTATCAATGTAATTAATTAATTATTAAATCAAAACATCATTTTTCATCTAATGGGTACCTGGGTGTGCCCGCTAGGTCAAGATTTCAATTTTCATTCAAGTTAGAAGCTGTTGTGGAATTATTCCTGTAATTCCCATGCACATTTAAGTTCAACATAGAGTTCATAGCGTTATATTAAATAATTATATTAAGTTTCATCTCAATTGTTACAAACATTACATGCCTTTTCAAGGTGTAATGATTTATTGGAAATGATAATATTAGTTTAAACAACGCGTGGGACATTCT
>WYDF02277023.1:0-17487 GCA_009867245.2 Adranes taylori | reverse complement strand
ATAATCTCTTCTATTTTTCCAGTGGCGTACCGAAATAAGTTCTTTCACCAAATAAGAAATACAATTTCGTACACCATATATATATGTATATATATATATATATATATATATATATAAGTATTTTTGTTTTACTCATTTTTGTTAAAAAAGTATAATTGTAGAAAAGTTAAAGGATTAGTTATAGATTCACACTAATATAAACGGGATAAGAGTATATTCTTTGACTAGAGTCTTTAATTTGAGGTTCAGTTTAAAGTTTACAGTATCTGAAATTGATAAAATAATATAAAAATTTGTTAGAAAATTATTTTATTACTACTAAAGATTATATATTAACTAAAAAAAAATTAAAATTTTCATCTTTACATTAAAATGATAATTTTAAAATTTTAAACAGGTTATAAATTTAGCAAAGAATGATTTTTATGATAAAATTTTGTTGAAATAAAACAAGTAATATAAATATTTCGTACAATATTTGTTCTATGCTTATATAGGAAAACTAAATACTAAATGGAAAACTATGTGTTTTTACTATGTGGAAGACTATTTGTGAATTGGAAAATAGTTTTGCAAAAATTTATAAATTCATTAAAATCATTACTTTTCGGTTTGGAGTGCTTGCATTTTTCATTTGTGTATTTTAAGGAATAGTATACTTGTAAACGTATATATAATTTAATTAAATATTTAAAATTAAAGTTTACACATGGATGTTTAAATGCTTCAACTGCTTTACAGTTCAAATAAAAATTATATCCAACTCTCTTATTACAAATATATTGTTCAAAATTATCATAGAATATCGTTTCTAACTGATAAATATGTATGCAAGAGGATTCCGAGAAAACAAGTCTTAAAATATATAGAATTTAATTCTTGTAATGTTTTTGAACTTAGTTGGTCTCTGCCTGAACTCTCTAACCATTTTCTACAACTGTATAAAAGTACTCATTAAAACTAATACAAAATAAATATACATTTATATGTATATTTTTCACGATGTTTAATACTTATACTCCTGTATCTAAAGAATTTTATAAATTTTTCTTCTTTCATATAAAAATGATTATTGCAGTTTTTATACGCGCAATACACTCCAACTTTTCTTCCAACTACTTTTTTTAGTCATTCATAGTTTATTTAAAACTCACAAAACTTTAGTTTATGTAAAATTCAACACCTCAACTTTTCTTTAACAAAATAAAAACTCAGCCTAATTTTCTTCAAACATAAATAAAATTTCAGTCTAATAAAGAAAATAGTCATAATATAATTGAAAACAATAATATACAAATTTGAAAATAAAATAAAAATTTGTTTATTTACCAGCATTATATTATTTGTTTAAAATATACATTGCACACTAAACAATAAATAGGAAGCCCAAGAACTGTATAATAGCAAGCTGGTAACATCTCATATATTTTTGATTTAATAAACAGATGACAATTGTGTGAGATTTCATTTGCACGTGTAGCAGATATTGTAGTATTGGTCGTTTTCTACATGTGCTTTTGCAAAACAAAATCTCTATTGCGTAAAGGATCAGCTGTGCTATAGGCATGTGTCTAGGACTTTTAATCCTTTATGTCTTTTTAATTTCGTTTCTTTTTCTGGAGTTTCGTTTATGTTATTATGTGGTAATACAGTGTTTATTTGTATATAAAATTCATTCTACGATTTCTCATTGCACAAAAATTTTCTATTACCTTTTCATTGTTATCTTTTATTCTTTTGGTTGGTTTTGGTTGGTTGGGTGGTATTTGAGAAATCATACTTTTCTCGATGGAAATCATAGATACAACAGTTATCGGGCTTGGCACATATTATTTCTTAAACAAGATTTTATTTACTCGTTTTAATGTGGAAAAACATAATTTCCTTTAAGGTTTTCTACGCTGACTCCCATAAGGGTAATGATAAATACTTAAATTATAATTTTTTTCTGGAACAATTAAAAAAGAAAGGAAAAAAACATTTTATTGCTTACGGTCAACGAAATTAACAAAAAAATTCAAAAGTTGGTACAAAATAATTGTTCAAAATGTTCAATGGTTACTGCATTATTACTATTTTAATGTGTAAAATATCAATAATGTTATGAAAAGTATTATTCATATATTTTTTCTCGGAGTGCTGCCGTGTCGGAGCGCCTATACACGAGCCGCCAGTGGTTTTTACCATATTAAAAAAATTAAACAGTACTGCACAGTTGTATCTAATGTACTTAGCAGATACTGGGGAATCCCCTTATTCGGCAATTCTTAACTTTTTCGCTACACAGATTTCTGAAGAATTTATCTAACAGATTACATTGGTTTTTATCTAAATTATTTTCCTAATTGGATTATAAATAACTACAATGAAATAATCATTAAAAAGTTAACATATCAAACAATTAAATAATAATTCAACAAGAATAAATAATACATGAATACTTTTATTTTGTTTTTCTTCATGCGAACCTAAGAATAAACTAATAATTCTCTTTAAATCGAAGCCAAAGATTCAATTATAAATAGAATAGCATTAGTAAGAATATTAATTTATTTATAGGTCATAGGTTGTGTTTTCTGTTTATCTTTTATTTGATAAACATTTCGTTAAATAATACAATTGATATTGAAATTAAATATAACCAATTAATAATTCGTAAATTATGTTTAACTATCATCTATATCAGGGGTTCTCAACCTGTGGTACCTGGGGTTCTCAACCTGTGGTACGTGGTGGTACATTAAAGAACACCCAGGTGGTATGCAAAATATAATACATGTGCCACTGGCGGTACATTTTTTTTTTGGTAAACATTTTTTTTTCTAATGCTGGTGGTAGTTTATGACATAAAACAGGAAATCACATAAACTTTATGTGATTTCCTTATGGTGGTACGCGATAAACAAAAGGTTGAGAACCGCTGATCAATATAATATAATCAAAACCATAAAAGCGTAAGAAGGCTTATACAGGACAGGCTTAAGACAAGCTCCCACGGTAAGGTTAAAAATATACCATTTACAAAAATGTATTATAAAAATGCGTAAATGTTTTATTTGAAATTTTTTGACAAAACCAACAAGGCCATGTGACATTCCATCAAATTGAAATTTATGAAATTGTCAATTTCAATTAAATGAAAATTTGGAAAAACATCGACAGATTTCATTCATTTCGAGAAAAAATAATTATAAATCGATAAGTTTTATCGTTTCTGAGAAAAATGGAATATAAGGCGATTCTACAAGCTCAATCTATTGTATCTGTTTCTCAGATCGATGGGAACGTACAATTAATTCCATTTCATTAGACAGGGTTGAATATGGCTAGCATATAGCCGGGGTCTTATTGTTGCTAAATAATATTTAAAGGGTGAAAATGGGGCAAACATGAAAAATATGTCCTTTCCATGGCTTTGATTGACAATTTTTTTTTCGACTATATAGAAGTGAATCGTGACATGAATGCACGGCATATAGTTGAAAAGCTTATTTCAGGACGTTTCCGAAACGTGCTGAAGGAAAATTCTACCGTTTTGGAAGTTACCCGAAAATTGAATTCAGCGTTGCCAAAGATCGCGACAATGCGGGCATTCGGCGATCAAAGAATTCATGGGTAGGCGTACTCGAAATTGAAAAGAGGGATCTCGTTTTACATTTCCCTCATAAATTTCCTAAAAGTGACGCAAAAGTGCACGACAGAGCTGTTTGGCGCCGTAGGCAAATATGGCGACCAGCGGATTCATTGGTTAGCGAATTTGTGCATAGGCAAATTCAAAACATCAAGCGCGCTATATTGTTTTGTTAGAAATTTCCCAAGAGTGAGTCAAGAGCGGCCGCAGGCCGCGGCAAAGCTGTCCGCGCCGTAGAGAAATACTATGATTCTAAAAATCATTGAATTGCTTTTATTTAGGACACAGACATGTCCTAATATTACTAAATATAAGAAAAAAAACTCACTTTGCTATAAAAAAAGAAATCATCAAGTTGTCACAGAACATAATATTATATTACCTTTAGTTTGGAATAGTTTAGTATCCTTTTCACTAAAAGGACATCGTAAAAGAAAAGTTCTAGAAAGGCACAACAATATTTTTTGTCCTTTCAGATTTTATGGATCCTTAGTTTTATTTATGTGTCTTAATTGGATTTTTTGGTCATGTGTTTTGCTATGTCTAGCAAGGTTCGCAATAATAAAAGTTTGTCGATACAAAAGCCAGTGATCCTCAAAATCTTATTGAAGAATTTGTAGAAATCAACGTTAATTGTGACATATAGTGATTTTTGCTAATTCAAATTATGACTGGTAACTTATTGAACGATGTGATAATATTTCTGCATTCAATCTCCATATTAGTAAGTTACGAATACATATTAGCTAATTGGATTTGGTAAACTCTGGACAGTAATAAAAAGCATTCCTATCAAGAATCAGTTAATTGAGTGCTTTTGTGTATAGTTTCATCGATAAAAGGGATATATTATTAAGTGTAGCCTTGAAGATTGTAACAATACCACGAAACTATAATACATGATTTGATTTAATTGGAATGTTTTGATTTATTTTTTTTATTACGAGCAAATGCTTTAGGTTTAATTTCTTTTAGACGGACCAGCCACTACAAACTCAATTTCCCTATTACATTATTGTCTTTTTTCGTGTTTGATTGCATTGAATCTTAAGCAGAATCTCCTCCTCGTAATTGTTTATATTTTGTGATCATGGAAGATATTAATTAAAATGTCAGATGACGTCATTTTGTTCTGATTCAAAAAAAATAATGTATAGCCTTGGTATATTTTTTAGACAATTATTTTTTATACCGACCCTGGTATTATCTATTTATTTTTTTAGATTCTACTTACTTTTATCGTGGTCTAGAGCAGTGATTCTGAAGGCCTAGAGCAGTTTAAATCTAGTAAACTTTGCTGTGCCAACACGTAAATCTAGTAACATTTGGGCCCGGGTGGAGCCATGCACGTTCCACTTGCTTTTGAACCAGACCACATGCGTTTTTGTTTATATTTGAACCGGCGGCCATGTTGGATTCACGCAATATTACCGAAAATAACTACATAGCTCCATCTAGCGCGGAATTTACAATATACTGGAGAAATCTGCAAAATTTAGGTAACCAACAGCACACATAGTTTTCGTTGGCAAAGATTCGCGCTCGTGATTAAGTGTATGGTTTAGATATGTCGTGAGATGTTCGCGTTCGTAAGTAGGTTTGTATCTAGCTCCCGTGAATTTATACTAGGGGGCGACGAATTTAGACTAGGGGGCGACACTAGGGTATTCGTCTAGGGACGAATATTTCAAAAATAGGGAACAAGAAGGCGAGAGGGTCTGCGAAAACATTTAAGAATTTAAGGGGGCTGCGATCATTAAAAGGTTAAGAACCACTTGACTAGAGGGTGCTTTTGGACTAAACCCCTCGCGTTTTGTTTACAAACAACTCGACTATATGTTTTTTATTTACGTTTGAGTCGGCGGCTATCTTGGATTGTGCAACATTTAGATTATATTGCGTAATATCTACTACAGTATTACGTTATATTATATCAAAACATAACCTCAAACAACAAAATTTATTTAAAATTCAAATGTGTACATACCTTTAGTTTCAAATCTAGTTATTTTTTAATCTAGTTACTTTTTATCTGGTGACATCTAGCGTTAAAAATTTATATAATAGAGAAACTATAGACACGAGTAGATTGAAAGAAATCGACATTACCTATATTGCATATTTCCCAACTTTCAAACCACGGCCATCTTGCTCATAGCCTCCTCTCTGGTTGCTCATTTTTGCTAATTTTCCTTCTCACCCTTATTCATTGTTTTTTTAATTTACCACTAGTTTTCACACTATTATTCTTAAAACGGCCTTATATACTCTGGGCACTATTATTTTTCCACACACGAGCCTGTATAGCTTTAATAGAATAACTATAGACGCAAGTAGATAGTAAAAATTCTACCTTCTTGCCCATAGCCCCACGTCAGTTGCTTATATTTTGCTCCTCAACCCGCAAATTCCTTCTTCTCTGCTGGTTCACTTGAGCATATGCTTTGCTTCTCAAAGGGTATGGTGTCGCTCACCAGTTGGCGCTAAAACTTTTTAGGTGGGGGTTAAGAATTTCCTAGGCTATGGACGTTGCTCGGATTGGCCGAATTGTAGATGACAAGGAGACTTATAATAATCTCTTGAAGCATTGGAAAATACTCATTGAAGCATTTAAAATATCGTGAATAGTTTCATACATATCAAATCTGTCTCTGTAAACTATTGACAAGTCTATTGACTTTCAACTGACCTGATCTTTTAAATAACGACCAAGAATATTGCCACATACCTAAAAACTAATAGGGTAGAATTAAATATAATCTGATGCAAGCAGCCTAAGTTAGTTTATAAATTATATTTTAATAAATTTAAATTGCAGTAAAGTTGTCTTACATATGAGAAAACGTATTAGTTCTAAGAATCCAAACGCAGGCCTTGAACAGGATACAACTGCATTCCATTCTAGTAAAGACAATTTCAAGGTTGTATTATTCTGCAGACCAGTTGTCCATTTAGGTCGACATTCTTGGCTAGTTTATAAAGGGATTGAACAAGTATGAGCTGCGTAAATGTTTTCTTCACGTAGTTGGCTCGATGACAGCAGTTTTATTTTACTGTATCTAGCTATTCTAAATACTCGCAATGGAGTAACTATTTTAGGAAAGAGGGTGTTATTTTAATAGAAACATACTGCTTGACATCTAAATAAGAAATCTTGTTTTTATTACAATTAATCTATAATAGAGTTGTAAATAATAAATAAATGATTTATGTAACTACTGAAAAAATGTCTTGGCATTTAACTATAGACCTTTAAAACATACATATGTGAATTTATTTGATATATTTGACACTTTTGTTAGTCGCGTGCCACATGACCTAGTTCTTAAAGATGAACTTAGAATGCAAAAATGCAAGCTAATATTTCCGCTAACCTTTGAACATAATGTAACAGTGTTACTTTTCGTTATCAAATATTTTAATTACAACAATTTATGCAAAATGTTTTGCTTTTAAACTTGTACAATTTTTCATTAATTAATGGGTTTTTTTTTTATTAATGGGAATGTAATATGCTCAATCCTCAATGCAATAAAATATAAATTGTAACACTATATAAAATCATGTTATAATATAAATATGAAATTTTAAAATATGTAAAATAATTATGAGTACATTTAAACGTACGTACATTTACTACCAAATATAGTCAGATACTTTTTGGCATGATCACGGAGTATAAAGGCCGTGGTATTTATTAGTACTTAGCCTCAGATAACCTCACTGATCTGAAAGCAAATAATAAATTACATTCAATATTTAGTGATATCTGGGAGTATGGGAACCTTGGCTGTCAACCTCCGATATCCCCTGGTAGTTTAATGAATCAATAAACAACAATTATAAAAGTTGAATTATGTGAAGACCTAGGAATTTCAAAATGATTTATCATGAACATTTAACAATTTAAATTAATCGATCAAATAATAATAAAAAATGACAAGTAGCGCCTACAAATTTGATGAATCTGTATTCTCCAGACATTACTCTGTTTAACACGTTAAACAGGGACATTTTTCATAGATTGGTTCGCAACTTTAATTATCTGTAACTAATTTCAACTATTAACTATCAACGCTATTTGGGTAAAATGGTCACATCATTATTTTTGATATTAATTATATTTTATTAAATTAAAATGTTTTCTTTAATTTAACTCCTGATAAGTTTAAATCAGTTTTCGTAAGTCTAGGTATTTCTTATCCATCTGAGTAAATACCCCCAATCTCACTACTCCTTAAAATTAGACGTGACAATTTGGTGGAGGCTCCGGGTATCCTTAAAATTCAATCACAATATGGAAATTTTTATTATTTACTAATCTTTATTTATTACAATAATACAGTCTTGTTATTCCCATTCGCGAAACTTTTTGTCTCTTACTTATGTGATAGGAAATAATTTATATTGCGTAGGTTGTTGTTTTGAGAATTTTTGCCCGTCAACTTTGATTACATTTATCTTATTTTAAGGTAATAAAAAATATGTTTCAAGTTACGTCTTCGGAGATGTGAAAATGCGAAATCACTTCAGCTCTAGAAATAATCCGATCATTCTAACAATAAATAGAAGTATATAAAAGTTTTAAAGCTGCTGGGAATAAAATAACAAAAAAAAAGTGGAGCACCTTTAGAGTATAAAATAATACGGAGAGGATAAAACTAAACATGGATATTAATGGTTTAAACTTAAATTGCTTTGAAAAGAATTCTGTAATAAATATCTACTTATTAAGGGAACGATATTTATGAGAAAAAGTTTGAAATCTTCTAGAACAAATTGAATAAGTTTGCTCGCGATAAATATTATCATGAGAATCCATACAGTATATATTTGCGATTGTTGTATTTCATTTTTAACTAACGTCTTTTGTAAGATGATATTCATGAGATGAAAACAGAATCGCTAAAGCAATTACACCCCATATTGGAAATTGTATTTCAAACTTGCTCCGAAAAGTTGAGAATACATCCGAAGAAGTGTGTTATGTCTAATGGGGATTACTTTGAAGGGAACAATATGATCATTGAGGAATAAATGAAGATTATTCGAGAACAATGATAAATCTGTGTATTATTTGATCACACCTTTTCGGATTCTTCCGCAAGAATGTTATCAGCACATTGTTATCGGCATATCGTCATAGCCTTCAACAAAATCGATAAATGAGTAAAACATTTAAAAACCATCAATTTAATAAATAAATAACGCAATAATTAAACAAAGCAAGAATTGATTTATTATAAAACAATTGGAACGAGAAAAAGAAATGTGAGGTATAATGCCTAGTTTTTATACATGCAGCCAACAAACTATACATATAGAATCGACGACTCAGGTTTCAAAATAAGCAAACAATTCGTAGTGCACGAAAAAAAAAGGGGCGGGGGGCAAGGAAGTCAGAGCCGGTTGCGATATGGTCATTGAAGAATAAATGAAGATTATTCGAGAACAATGATAATTCCGTATATTGTTTGATATGCGTACCTTTTATATGTTTACTACATTTTTTAATCCTTTCGGATTCTTCCGCAAGAATGTTATCAGCACATTGTTATCGGCATATCGTCATAGCCTTCAACTAAATCGATAAATGAGTAACACATTTAAAAACGATCACGCAATAATTAAACAAATCAAGATTTATAAAACAATTGGAACGAGAAAAAGGACTGCGAGGTATAGTACCAAGTTTCTTATACATGCAGCCAGCGAACGAGACGTATAGAATCGACGACTTAGGCTGCAAACTAAACAACTTTCGTTTTCGTGGTGCACGAAAAACTGGAGGAGCAGGGTCCAAGCCAGTTGCAGCGGAAGAGATGAGCGCTGTCGATCACTGTCGCAATCACAGAACGTCTGTCTTTGCGTGCGTTATAGAGAGAACCAGAAGAGGAAAGAAGATAGAAAATACAGCGACACATTTGACGTCCTTCCTTTTGCTGTTTTATCTCGACAGATGTATTCATGTTTGTTTTGTTTTGAGGTTGCTCGAGTGCAGAATAGGAGAAAATACTACGTATTAAGAGAGAGAGAGAGAGAAAGACGTTCTTTCTCGTTTTTTTGGCGACGAATCTTCGTGTATAATTTTTTTCATTATAGACTTTCGTTTTTGCGATTTCAAATTCAAGCACTTCATGCACTGCAGCTCAAAGGAGGGCGTAGGAGTCAGACTCAACTGCCGCAAAACTACACATCGTTTCGTATTTTCATGTGTTAAAGAGAGGCAGCAGAATAAGTGTGATGGAAAGCATATAACGTCGCATTTTGAATTATCTTCCTTTTCCCACGGTTTTTGTCCTAGGCAGATGTTTTTCGCATTTTTTGTGAGTCTCCATCGAGGCAAAATACTAGCAAAAAATGGGTATATTCAGAGAGAAATATGTTTCATCTCTTTTGTGGCGTCTTTTTCTTTATTTTTTTTATCTTAGAATTTTTGTTAAATGGAACCGAAGACATCGTAAATAATTTTGCATTATAATTAGAGCCAAACAATAATCTGTTAGTCCAAAATAATGAACGCGATTAAATCATTTACGTATTATAAATATTAAAATCAATAAATGAGAGGTTAAGCAAGCATACACTTAAACAAAAAAATTAACGCTTGCCTTCTACGAAATTCTGTGCTTGCATTGCTTCCTGTTCACCTATCTATTCTATTATTTATGCATATCTATACAATGGGCTGGATTAGATAAATCAGCCCGATTTGAAAGTACATCAGTATTATATAAATTGAGTCATATTGCACGAGCAATATGTTTTAGAAAAATTATAGTTCATCAGATATAAAAATTAATTTAATTTATTTAAAAAAAAATTAGTTGCTATAAAAGCCTATTACGACTTTTTAGGCAAAATAAGATGCGGCATCAATGTGTAAAATATATGAAAAAAAATATATTTCATAAAAAAAACATTCTTTTTTATTCCTTTTAAACAATTATGCTTTTTATCAAACCTCCTTAGAACTACAGTTGCATTGTTTAGTCTTCAATTACATTTCATTAGCTTCATGGATACAATTTGCAATTATGAAGATAAAGTCTATTGAAGCTGATGGAATATAAATATTACTCGAAAATATTCAAGGTCCTTTTAAATGAAATTAATAAAATAAACACGCTTAATGGAAGTGGATAGTGAAATAAAAAATATTAATAACAGGTTTATAGTAATATAATAAAAACTACCTACAAATAAGATAAGTAAGTTTATATGTATGATGTAAAAATATTGTTTTTACGAACGTTGCTCCTCTTTTGAGAGCTGTGCAAAGTCCAATTCCTATTTTTACACCTGCTTTCCGTTTTGTCGCGTATATTTTATTATACACATGCATGACGCATAGTAATTTAGATATGTACATACATTGTACAATGCATGCATTGCTGCCGTGATAATATAATAAAACATTAAAAAGCAAATTATAGGTTTCCGACAAAAAATTATATTGCTTAAACTTTTTCGCCACAGAAATAAAAAAATATAGTTACTGAAATACTTAATCCTGTAATTATAAATGTCTTTGTGTTCTCATCACACAAAGATTTCATCTATTGAAACATGAAAACGTGTATTAATACTGACCTGATTATTTCTTACAAGAAGTAGCTTTTTGTTAAAGTTATTAAGTGTATTAAGTGTAAGGTTACAGCACCCTGTAAACAAGTGTATTACACAAGAGGGAAAATTATTCTAATGTAAATTAATTTAGTAATAACAAACCAACAAATCAATTTAATAACCAATTAATTAACCAATGTAAAATAAAAAAGAATTAGTCCTCTAAAAAATAAACAGCGAAATATATTAAATTCACCGCTTCACACAGAAGCATTATACATCAAATAAATGACATGCTGATTCACATATAACAAGCATATTCAAACGAATGCCGCTAAGCGCGCGGAGAAGACAAAGGTGCCGCTATATATGATGTTTTGCCGACCGCTGCTGTATGGCATATCGGCATCCTTTGCCATAAATATGTGTCTTTTACACAAATAGCGAATATTTCTGAATTTCCATATCTGGCTTTTGAGAAAGCGATTTATTATTATTCTTATTTTTAACTGAAAAAGTTTTTTAACGATTATTTCACCCACCATATTTTTCAACAAGTCGTTATGCTGTGTTCTACAAATTTTAGCTGAAGCCGTTTCAATGTGATGTCCCCTAAGATTATGGTCGTGTAACGTTAATGCCATCATCGTTTAGAAACTATACCACTTACGTTTTCGTAGATTTCCGACATAAAAGCAAAGCAACATTGATCCTTAAAATTCTCAACGGATTAGGACGAAATTGTTTTATTGGTCGAAGTCCTAGACTTCCCAAAGTTTTGTAGCAGAAATTTCCTTCAGGCCGCGCTCATCGCAAAAAAACCACTAGCCAGCAGACCCGTCAGAAGCAATTTTTCGTCGGCATTCCATATAAAAAGGTCCACGCAGTCTAGCATGAGTCATAATTTGAAGTCATAATTAACAATAAAAACGACCTTACAGTCAGCGAGCGCTTATCGCATCGTGATAATGATTTGTTCCAAACTAGCGTAAAGTCAAATTTAATTTAATCATCATGTTTAAATCAACTTTCAGAATTTAATCTACAACAAATATCTATTATAAATTATAAACATCAAACTTACCAACGCATCTTATAGTTCTGGAGACTCATATTGAATTTCTCATTTTCTTCTTTTTCTTTTTCTCGGTATTTACATTTATAATCCTTTTCCTGTCAACTGACACTTCAAGCAAAAGTTTCGATAATCAAAATCATCCTCAGGACCGAAGAACAAATAACAATAACCAATTTACATCTAGTTCATACTTTTTATCTTTTACTTTAGCAAAAATGGAATATTGTACTAGATCATCCTAAATATCTGTTGAAATATAATTAGTTTTACAATACAATGTCAGTCAATTAAAAATCCCGTTTCGAGTCCTTACATGTATTATAAATTTGCAACAATAATAAACATCAATTTGTAACTCTGCTATTGCGTTCTACAAGTATTTACCTACAACCATATATATATCTACAATAATTAATATAATAACTATAATTATTTCTCCCCACCTGATTGAGAATCCTGTATGAGCAATATTTATGTTAAGAAAAGAAAGCGGTATAGTGGTTATACAAAGAAAATATTAACAAAATTACGATCCTGCTTTTATAAGAGATAAACCCGTAACATATAACATATCTAGTTACTTTTTTTAGAATCTAGTTACTTTTATTTTTTAAATCTAGTTACTTTTATATTGGGGCGAGGTTTCAAAAGCTTTCTGTTTACATTTGAGTCCGCGGTCATCTGGAATTGGAGAATGTATTAGTGTCGGATTAGTACTGGGAGATGGAGATCGTTATGCTGGAATTTTCAAACACCACAGATCAAATGTGGACGCCTTGCCATTGGTTGATTCTAATAACGCCATCAGTCTAAACAGTCGAATCAGAGAACAGTGAGGGGGGGGGGGTGGATTTTTATTTTATGATTCATTAGTTTTTTTATTATGATATATAAAAAGAAAAAATATTTCTTAATATTTATTATCATATTTTCTTAATATCTTCTTAATATTTCTTAATAGCTTTTTATATTCTCTTATCTTCTTAATAATTATCTTCTTATCTAATAACTCTCTTAACTAATAATTGTCTTTATTTTATGATTCTTATAATTATTCTCATAATTATGAGAATACTAATAATGCTCTTCTAAGCCGGAATGCACTCTAGTTCTTCAGGTTTGGCTAAAGAATTCGGTAATGTGCGTTTGACACCATAGTAGGCGCGAAGTTACATCTTTTGGCGCTAGTGAATATTAGCTGTTGTATGAGGGTAGTTAATTGGTCAATTAAGGGGTCATATCGGATTTTGTAATGGTAGAAGTTCTTGTGATACCTATGATGATATTCGTGATACTTACTGCAGAGTGTTTAGTGGAATAAGCTGAATATCTGACAGAGATTAAGGAATTGTTCCTCCAGATGTCGTTGCATGCAGATGACTTACTTAAGCGTATTGGATTTTTCAAGCTATAGTATGGTAGGAGCTTGTGGTATGGGGAAGCTGGTATTGCTGTTTCATTCTCCTTAGGTTTCATTTAATAGGAGCAAGTGTAGTTCGGAAGTTGTACTTTGGTGCAAGTGTACCTCCGTGTCGATGTTTAAATTCTGGTTATCCGATGGGTTACTGGATTACGTAATTGGATTGGTTACTAGTGATCCAATGGAAGTTTGTATAGCGCAAGTAAAGGATAAGTGGAGCGGATGCATCTTGATGAGCTTAAATTAAGTAGGCCGTATGTGATTAGTCTCCTCTGTAAGATAAGTAATTTGTGTTAAATAGACGCCAATGCCTTGCCTTTTCACAAATTTTAATTTTCCCAAAAGTAAAATGTCTTTGTGAAGTGAAAATAATAATTGCAAAAATGAAACGGGATATGGGCAATGGTTTTAAATAGACCAATAGGCCACTAGGCACCATTGGTTGGTGAAACTCTGATTGGGTAAGATTATTAAATTGATTGTCAAAATGGCGCTAGAACGTGTTTGAGATTTATAGGCCACACGCGTACGGCTAATTCAGAGGCTATCAGCTTATAGTTGGACTTACGATGGATGTTAAATCGTTTTCCTGTTGATTAATTTCACCGTAAGAACGAATTGATGGATTTGTGGATGATTTTCTGAAGTGGTGTGCTGTTGGGAGCCGGACAGCCACACTGGGGTCCAGCAAGTAACACGTGCATCTGTGTCTTGGAGGCGAAGACATAGACAATTGTTGGATGCTTTCCAATTCTTGGAATTTTGACATCTGTGGAGCCGTCTACCAGCCAGTCGTCTGGAACATCTTCGAAATATTGGTGGAATATGTATCTTCTTTGCATAAACTTATTTTATATTGTAAATATTTTGTTCTGCTGAATGTTAATGTGTATAGATTTAATGACAATAAAGGTTAAATATTATATTTTGGATAGCTATTTGAATATATTATATTTTTCATTATAATATAATCAAATAACTATGTTAGTTATAAATTAATAAAATCTAGTACGTCACCTATAGTCTAAATATAAAAGACGCTCCTGATGTGTTTTAAATATGATAGAATATTAAATTCAAGTAGTCCCATACAAATTGATGGTTCGAGAGGACGGAATAAATTTGTTCTGCTCGTAAAAGTCTATTATATAGCATGTATAAGTCCCAAAGCTGATTTCATTTTGACTGAAAATTTACAAGTTATACATGTCGTAAAAGCAGATACGATCAAATTTTAAATGTTTATAGCCTCATAATCGTTATATATTTGATTTATGTTTAGATGCCGCTAAAATTTCTCTATAATAGAACTCTGGAATGATCTTTCACAATTTACTTAATTTATACTGAAATTGATTGATTTTTTCTTATTTTAGTAGCTTGTTATTTACTTGAAGCCAATAACATTCACAAAATGCGATTTTTTTAGCAACAGTTATTTTTAGGACTCTTGGCCTTGGGCTGAATTTGCATTTTAAAATATCTGTGCATAACAAATGTAAATTATGCAAGGTCCAACTTATATTTGCTCATACTTGCTGTATTATCTATCACCTACAATAAAAAATTTAAAGAAAGACTTCAAGACCATAATCTTTCATAACCTTTTCAGTTTGAGGCTTCATACAAAGTCAATGTGTTGAAGCTTGTGTTTCATTTGGATATATAACCATTTGACTGCCTTCTGGTTCATGGGATTTTGAAAACTGAATATTGACCATATAAAACAGTCAATTAGCTTAAGAAAGCCGGATCTATTTCTGGCATCGGCGGAAGCCTGGATCTGCTTTCACTAGCAACATCTCACAAGGTATCACTTTCTCCGCTCCTAGCAATCTCTTCATGTATCTCATTATCATCCACAAATTAGGTGGATGGATATCGTTGCATTATAAAGCAACCACATTAATTATTTAAGCAGATAATCATCGAAAAATGCGAATCATATATGAGAGACTAAAAAGATTCCGATGGACTTTTTGGGTGGATGACAATTTCTGCTATAAGGTATTTTAAGCTTTATCAACACCCTCTTTTTACAGAACATCATTGTATTTGTATAAGCTAATATACATTAACTCCGTTCTGAACCTATCATCGGACAAATATTGTTTGATTGAAAACTCTATATATGTTGCATGTATGCGAGCTGTCATTTACAATGTGTTTTTAGATTAATTTGAAATATTTCAAACAGTAGATCTGTTTGTCGCGATCTGTTTCTAGAATTTTATTCCAATTAATGAAGACTATCCAACTTTTTGTAGAAAAATCACTTTTTTATGGTGTTAACATGCATTTTAATGCAACATAGTGCACAAGAGAAAGCATATAGGACTTACTAAGTCACGCTGATACACCACTGGTTACACTTTATATCATATACTAGCGGTATATACCCAAATTAACAAATTAGGTGGATGGATATCGTTGCATTATGAAGCAAGCACATTAATTATTTAAGCAGGTAATCATCGAAAAATGCGAATCATACAAAGATAGAAAATCCACCAAGCAAACAGCGTTCGTTTTCGTGGTGCATGAAAAAGGGGAGGAGCAGGGAGTCAGACCCGCCCGGGGCGGGAGGAAAGAGCACTGCCGATTGCTGTCGCCAATGCGGAGCGCGTCTTCACGTTTGCTTTTCTTTTCCGAGGTCACATCAAGTGCAACGTACTCTTTTATAGCAATCTACTTTTCGTGTACTTTAGACTTGCGCTTTGCGTTTTCGATTCAAGCAACGGAAAGATTGGCATTGTTCATCCTCATGTTTCTTTTATACACGTAGATGAGAATTCCTATAGAAATGACAACCAAGATCGTCAGCCAAACCAAAGAGATCGGGGAATAACCGCCTCTCCTTCGGGCACGCGGGGAGGCGTGTTGCTTTGATCCCAAATGCACTAACTTAACACCGTTTCGTATTTTCATGTGTTGGAGAGAGGCAGCGGAGTAAATGAGATGGCAAGCAGTAACGGCATATATCGTACTGATCTTCCTTTTGCTAAGCTTTTTGTCCTAAGCAGATGTCTTTCATGCTTTTTTGTGCGATTGCATCGAGAACTAAATACAAAAAAATGCCTTACATTTTTTGTGCATGTCCATCGAATGTAGAATATGAACAAATAATAGGTACAAAACAAGACAGAGGAATATATTTCGTGCTCTGTTTTAACTCGCGCTTTTGGCGCCTGATTTTTTTTACATAGGTTTCTGGCGATTTCAATTCGAAAAAACAACCTCTTAGTAAGGACGTTAGTTACTAAGAGGTTACATAGTTACAAAAAATGATCAAGCGGGAAAGTGACTTGTCAAGTTTAGTAATAAATTGTGGACAAATCATTTGCCGTATCTAAACGGAATTTTCAGGTTAACTAAAATTAACTTTTGCCAGCTGCAATTTGTAAAACTGGAAAGAATTTAAACTAATTCTGAAAGGAACTTGAATGTGGATGAGGAAGAGAGAATGGTAAAGAAGTTGATTTGGAACTTGGTTTTGGAAGAAGTTGAATGGAACGAAAATAGTATGCGGGGGAATTCGGATGAGGGAACCCCAGGGATAAAATTAAAAGTTTAGAATTATTCCAGAAATATCTAGTCAGATATGACGAGAATTTAGAACCATTTGTGGCAGATTTCCACTCGAGACATTGGGAATGGGGAGTCCTTCCGACTGTCACAGATGGCGCAAACAACTATCTTATTTATTACAGAATCACACTCTTCAGAAATATGTACAAAATTACATCTATTGGTCTTCTAGACAATTATCAACAAAGAACGATATATACA
>WYDF02277012.1:0-17490 GCA_009867245.2 Adranes taylori | reverse complement strand
GAAACAATGACCATCATAAAATGCAATCACAAAAATTTAGACATCAAAGAAAACATTGAAATATATAAACACAAAATGAACCAGAACATATTAAACGAACAAAGCACAAAACTAACAACCAAGAAAACAACAACATTACACAATATGACAATATTAACATGACAATACTGGAACAAAAAACAATACAATCGGAAGTTAGAAACATCAATCACACGTCAAACATATGTCAATCACACTCAAACAATAGTAACAACAAAAAACGCGGACCGCCAGAGGATAGACTTTTATGTTTCGTAGAAATAATTACCACATCACCAGAACTATAAGTGGCTGGTGGTATGTATGTGTATGGTTTTGTCTAAATTTTTATCACTTTTTCAAAATTTCTATCCCTTTTTTTCACATTTTTACAGCGGATAGAGTAGTTTGTACTTCATTTATATCATATCTATCTCTATATGTATATTATTTATAATGAAGTTCTATATATCTAATCTCTTTGGCCTTAAAGTTTAATTATTTAGTATATTCTTAAATCTTTTTTTATTGTATATTTTAAAGTTATTATTAGTTTTATTGTCTCTTAGCTAATCCTTTTTATATACAGTTATTTAATCCAATATAACTATTTTTAAACTAATCATTATATATTTTTTGTTTACGTAAATATATATTATTGTTGTAAAAATAAAAAACAAATTATTAACAAACACTCTGTTTTATTTATTTTCCTAAGTAAATAAGTCTTCATTTGACTAAAATCAGATGAGTTATTAAATGATACAAGTGCGTACTTACCTTCATTCGGTTTCATTGCAAATGTAGAGTTAATTACAAAATTTTGTTTTATTTGAATTTAAATCTAGTGACTTTTAAATGTAGTTGCAAACGTTAAATGCATACTGACGCGCCCCCGCTGCGTTTCATTTTAAATTTCGCGCTAGTCAGCCATATTGCTTTTGTCATATTGCAAATGATAGCTAATTTCACGTCATCTCGTGACGATAAAATTCAAATTTCGAGCTAAAACAATCTAGTGATAATCTTGTAATTTTTGCTCCGCCATATTGCTTTTTCAAATGACAGTTGTCAAACTCATGATCTGTCAATTACGTCATCAGCGCCATCTTGATTTTTCGTTTAGAACGAGTTAAGACAAGGTCTAAGAGTCGCGGAGGCGTTCTAGTAGGAACGATCTGCAACTACTCTCATGTACTTATTAAAATAATAGTATTGATAATAAATTAAATCACTAACTACACAATATAGATCCGCAACAAATTATTTGTAAATAATATATTAACTAGAAAACATGTTTGTAGATTAATTTTTAATTATTTTATATTTTATTTCAGTTGATTCGAAAAAAGATCATTGCAACAAAACCGTTGATATTTATGAGGATGTCTCGAGTCCGGAAGTGACGCCGGAAAATGTCGGTAAACCAATGACATGCTGGTATCGTTTCCGCTCGTTTCGCGGCACGCCCAAAGACTGGATATTACGTATAAAATTTAATAAATTTAAAGTTGGAACGCTATTAAACGCAAGTCATTGTGATGGCGGTTATATGCAGGTAAGGTAGAATGAAAATTTTTTTACACACATATTTTAAATCAAAAATGTCAAGATAAACGAATCTATGTTGAAAGATTTATGATTGCTGTTTTAAAGGAAGACGTTACAAAAAAAAAATACGTTAGTACTAAATACAAAAGAAAATACGTGTTGGGGAAAATATGTATAAACTCAACATTGCCAATTTTATATTGTGTTAATTACATTGAGTCAAACGTTATTTTGTAGTAATCTATGATGAGATATCAATTGGAAGTGTATTTACTTTGTGATTTTCCCCTTATAGTACAATTGGTAGATTGTGACTATATAGTTTCAACCATTTCGGGCCATCTTCAGACATACAGTATATCAATTCATTGGAAAATGTGTGGGTGCGTTTGTAATAGATTTACTATTATTAGGACGGAGTTACATATGTGACACTGTAATACACGACAGCGGCTCCCTTTTGCTCGCATTGAAGAAACGGTCATTGCGAGAAAAAGAAACGAAAGGTGAAGATAAGAAAATTGAAAAGTCTGTAGTAGTATAGGATGTGCCGTGTAATACTTTGCTTGATGTTTCATTATCACTGTAGATATTTATTAATGATTTTATAAATGATTAATTTAATATTACTATGATGCTACTTTGTATAAGCTACTTTTAAACCTGCGATAATCGCTCGCTGAGCAAAAGATAAATCTGATCATTGTAATTGTATGTTGTGACTTCGAGATGCGAGAATTTGCTCGCTGCAGTAACGAAGAGCCCAATTCAGAATTGCTCCTCAATATTTTTTTCTACTTTTCTTTATACCAATTTTCAGCTCTCTGGAAGCTTTTAAGCTCCGAGTTCTAATGAGATATCTCGGATATTCTTTGCCTCAGGAGTCAGATTTAGAGCGGTTCCTTTCTACGAGGTTATTGCTTTGCTTTGATTATTGCTTCATGTCTGCGTCGTAGCAATTATGTAATCTAGGGGATCTGAGAGTCGTTTGATCATATTTTATCTTATCTTCAATGCTTCCTCTACTAAGATGCTTGCTTTTAGCTCACTTCTTGTTCCTTGTGTATCAAGGTGCATCCACCGACTTACGCAATAGTTTGTTATGAGCTATCATAATGTTTTCCTTGTAATGATCTTTATGTTTTGCCCAGATTTCACATCCATACATCAGGCATGGGATGAGGGCCCCGTTTAAGATTCCCATACGACTTCTTATAGAGAGTTTGGAGTCTGATTTTAGTACATAGTATAATTTTCGTCTATTTTGCAAGCAATGCCTTCTCTTCTCTTAATATGTTTCTGGTAGTCTCTTTTATGGTGGAAGGTGTAATACTTTGCTTACTTCCTGATTTTTATTATTTTACTGTAAACGCGAATTTCATCAGCGCCATTTTTCAGTTCTGGAAACTCTACTAGTTCTGTTCAGTTTCGTTGATTTGGATTTGCCATTTCTTGAAATACCCAGTTATGATTTCTAGACACTTGTCTATTGTTTTTCTATCGGTGGTGATTGTTAGGTGAAAAGTAACTATTGCCGTATCATCGGCAAATTGTAGAAGTCAAACGGCAAACGATGCTATGGGTAATTGTACTAATTTGTGGATTAAAGTTTCTCTCGAAACTCTATTATATGCTTTTTCAACATCTAATAGAGTGGTTAGACCGTTCTGCCTTTTTCCCTTGCCTTATCTATTACGTTGTCCAGATTGGCTGCTTGTTGAACTGCGGTCAGCGATTTCCTAAACCCGAATGAGTTAGCTTGTATAATGTTGTTGCTTTTGGGCCATTCTTGATTGACATTTCTAAACAGGCCTTCTGTGACATTGAAGTGCCCATTAATTAGTAAGGTTTATCGTCCTTATCTTGTTTGGAAATGGTTACAATTAATGACTCTTTCCAGCTGGATGGACAGTATCCTGTTTTTAATGATGGGTATATGATGTTGACTAGGCGGTTTATTGCTTCATCCGGGAGAAGTTTAATGGCGCTGTTTGGAATGCTGTCAGGCCTAGATCCTTTTTGGAGATTCAGCATTACGTTATGGACATCTTCAAATTTATTTGTGATACCTGGTTTACTGTTTTTTAGATGTGTTATAGAGTGGGCTATTGCTTCATTAGTACTGACGCCCGATGGCATATTCTTTGAGAACTGGTGGGACAGTTAGCGTGTCGTTTTGTTTGATTTTCCTTTGTCATCGAAAATTAGGTCTCCATTATCTTTCTTTAGTGGACTATTTGGTGTAGTATTTTCCCTTAACTTTTCAGGCATTTTCCACAAGCGTGTGTCGCTCTAGTCCATTTCTTTTGTTGTTACCTCTAGAAATTCCTCTATTTTCTTAACCAGCATGACATCCACGTTTTTCTGTAGCTCTTTAAGATGTTGTTTGTCGTGTGGTGTCTGGTTTTGAAATACTTCTTCTTTTGCTTGTTTTCTCTGCTATCAATTCTTTTTCTTGTTTATATATGTCCCACTGGTTGGAGATGTTGATAGCCGTGCTGCTTTTCTTTATTTCCTGCTTAATTTTGTCGGTGATCAGTGGTCCAGCCAAGTCGATTTGTTGGCTTCTGGACAGATTTTCTTCTGGCGTCTGTATGAACTGTTCCATTTTGTGACGAATTTCATCCAGTTTATTTTTGTTTTAGTTGACTTTTTGTCGCTCAGAACTTTCCCACTTTTGCCAGCACTGGAAAGTGGTCAGATGATAATTTAAATTTTGTTTGCACTTCAAGTTACTTCCAAATTTTGTGCGTGATGAACAGGTCTATCACTCCTCCGTAATTTCTGGTTCCTGTTAATTTAGAGGTCGCATCTAATGCAGCTTGGATATCTGTATTTTGCATTTTATTTGTTGTGTTGTATAGGTTTTCTCCTGCTTTGTTGTTGTTACTGCAGTTCCACACTATGTGTTTTGCGTTTAAATCTCCACTTGTAATGCATGTCGCGTTCTTAAATTCTTAAATATTTCCTCGAAATCTGCTGTCATATGTAACTTTTTCGATGGTATGTTGCATGCTACTAGATTGACTTCTTCTCATAAGATTTTACCCCTGTAGAAGAAGTCAATCTGTAGAAGAAGTCGATTTTGGCCCTTTTACCACCACTGCTTCCATTTCTGTGGTAGCTACTTCTAATTTCTGACTGCATAGGGAGTGCCTGATAAAAATAGCAACCCCTCTTCTTTTGTTTCCTAGTCTGTCTTTCCTGATTATGTTAAAACCTGTTACATGGAAATTTTATTGGGTTTAAGATCGTTTCGGTAAGCAAAATTGCTGATATTATGTGATCTTTTAAGAATCTTTGCAACTCTGGTAATTTGTTGATTATACCATTAGCGTTTCAAGTTGTGATGCATTGGCGATCTTGCTTCCAGGTTGTGATTTTGCTTCCCATTAAGTATGCTTAATAAAAGAATAGGTAGAATTTTTTTGAGGAGTTTGCGGAGTTTGCATAGGTCCTTTGCCTTAGTATTATATTGTTGGAATAATTGTCCCCTAGATTACATCTATTAATTGCTGCTGTTCTAGTTTTGCTGACTTCCGATGCAGAAGAATATATGCTGACAATCTCCGATATACTAGAGCTTTCTGAGTCAGAGCCTGCCTTCGATTTGATGCAATTCTATCACTGTGCTATCACTGTGTCTTTTCCCTCTCTGATATTTTCCGTCTGTTAAGGCTTTTCTCCTCTGAATCAACGTTCATTCCTTAGTTTTCCAAATTTGTGAACCGATTTTCCGTACCCACTACACCAGAACTGGAGGAGGAGCTTCGCGCGTGAATTTTAATACCTTCCTAGCATTTTGATGGTATTCCGATAGTTTTTTATTTCCGATATTATGCGATCACATTTTTTGTCGTTCGTAAGTGGTGGCATTTTGCAAGCATGCTCGTTGAACACACTATTCACTCCATTGTTTATTTAATAGATTAACGAAGCATCCCCCCCCCCCGTTACACTATTTAGATTAGCACTACTCTTACATAGATTATACTGTCTTTATAATTAGTCATGTCGCGAATGCGCGTGAAAATATCACACATATGTATTTGGTACGTACGGATACGCACAAAGCAGAATATAGAAAACTTCGTCTATGCTCTATGGATATCTGCTCAGTACTGTTTCCTCAATATTAGATTGTGTGGACCCTTTATATGCGAGATTTGGCGGCGGAACACTCCCTTTGTATTGTGTGCATGGTGAGAGCTCTAAATGACCAAATATATTCGGTAATTATTGAACCAAAACAGCTTTCTGCTAAAATTTTCAAAGACAAAAAAAACTTAGAATCTACACCAATACGAGTTGGACCATTAAACCATTAGAAATCACAAGCGTAGCATATTGACCGTCGGAATAACCGTTGAAACCATAAAAATTTTCCGTTCCAATTCTACATCGTAAGACAGATTCAAAAAAATCCTCTTTAAATATAAAGAAGTCTATGTAAGAAAACACATAGGTAACTTAAACAAGAACGCACATATGCAAAGTTGTATTAGTTTACGAGTTAATTTATTTGATATTTATTTTATATTAAAATTAAATTATTAAATTAATTTATATTGAATTTGTTTGCATAACTAATTTTAATAATTCAAAGAACACCCACATACCTTTGTGATGGGAAGTCCTCATAAGATGCGAGACCATTTACTCGGAAATCCATCACTGATATATCAAAAATAATATGACTTTTCTAGAAGTATATTTCACATTGCATCTCTTCTCGTGCTTTTTGTGTAAGGCGATTACGTCTCGTTCAATATACGCAAAAAGTTCTTATATTGTTCTGTTTTCTTTTTAGAGTAACGTGTTTTAGTGTTATATGACATATTTTTCGTACGCTAAAAAGCATTCCATTCAATGATATATAACTTTTTTTGTCCTTGATTTTATCTTGTGTCTTATCTGAAGAAAAAGCTTAATATCGTTCATATTGCATATAGAAATGGATTTTAACAATTTGGGATTCTCAAGCCGTCAAATAAGGATTTACATTATTACACTTGCTGAAGTTATACAGAGTGTTTTAGTGTCTATAAAGTAACCCAAAACATGAAGAGTTATATATATGCTAATTAATAAACTTCTGGGAGTTAGGTCGAATTCTTAACGGTCTACGTTTCGATAGTTAATTTACTATCTTCAGAGCTATGCAGTTATTTTAATGTGTTGATGCATTTGCTGTTTTGTTCGGTATCGTTGCCAAACATTTGATTGTTTGGAATGGATGTCAAAAAAACCATGCCAAACAAAACAGTAAATGTATCAACACATTAAAATAACTGCATAACCCTGAAGATGATAGTAAATTAACTACCGAAACGTAGGTCGTTTGTAGGAGTAAATTAAAATCAAAGATTGGAAGTGAGTGTTCATGGAATGAATTAAAGCGTATCTGTGCTACAGACACCCTTTACATACGATCAGATTTGCATCCAGATACGATTTTCATATGCGAGCCAGGTTTATATACATTAATTTTGACCACCAAAAAAGCAGGAAGCATGAAGCTACTAAATCTTCCGTCGAGTCTGTGTTTAATAACTGTAAATTAATTTCGCCTCGATGCCAACGTCGGAGTATCAATAAAGCGTTGAAAGAATTTTCGCAGAAATACCAAAACATTCAATCAGTATATCGTCAAAAGTATGTATCAAATGGAATTAATGTTTTAAATTGTTTGAAAGAGCAGCTCAAATAGAACAATATAAATTTGCATAGAAAAATAATAAAATTACTATAGTAGACGACAAGAATGTTAAATATATACGAAATTGCATTAGAAACTTGTTATAAATTTAAGATTTTTTTTATAAAGTATTGTTATTATTATGTAGAAATATATATCTATTTTAAAAGTCAATTGTGTTCTTGTTAATAGTTTAAAATATCGTTATTTTTTATATCGTTCCTGGTAAGATCTAGTTCAAATTTCATTTATCACTTTTTGATCACTCCTGTATATTATTTTATAACAATTATGTAAAATCTAGTTACCTAACCTCAAACCAAATAAAATTTTAATTTTTTGATCACTCCTGTATATTTTTTTATATCGACTTTTGTAGAGTCTAGTTACAAATATACAGAATCTAGTTACAAGTTAGAAATTTAGTTACAAATCTAGCTACATAACCTCAGAAAACTCAAATTTCAATTTTGAAATACTCCTGTACATTATATTTATATAGACCCTGATAACTTTCTTCATTTTATATGAAGTTACTTTTTATTATGTTTTAATCTAGTTACATTTTCAAATTTAAATATTTAAATTTCGCGCCATTAAATTCAATCCGGAAATGCTCTGCCGTCGGCTATATTGCATTTTCAATTGACAGCTTCAATATGCTGTCGAATTACCTCATGTTGATTTACTGATAATCGTTTTTTGAAACGCTCCTTAATATATTATTTTTATATCGACCCTCGTAGAATATATTTAATAATTTAGTAACAAATCTAGTTACTTTGTCATTTTTAATCTAGTTACATTTGTTTCAAATTTAAAATTTCACGAAATTAAATTCAAATTGGAAATGCTCTGTCATCAATCATATTTTATTTTCAAATGACAGCTGTCAAAATTTAACACATTTCAATATTTTCAATAAATTTTGAATCGACATGGTTTTTTTTAATGTCTCCTACGCATTATTTTTATATCCCCCTTGTAGTACAATCATTTGACGCTCACGCCGGGTCCATCTTCTTCTACTATTTTCTTCCTATTCTTCTTCTTGAGCTTTGAATTTCAAAATTCAAATTTCCCGCCCTTTTAATGACAACTGGAAATATCATATCGTCCGCCATATTGCATTTTCAATTGACAGCTGTCAAACACTCAATCTGTTCCAAAAATACCGTTTCATGGAACTTGTTTTGGAACCGTTATATGGAATGGTTACATGGAACGGTTACCATTTTAGAGCGATTGGTTAGGAATAGGTCTTGGAATAGGTGTTAATGAGTTGGTGGGTTCCGTAGTAGGAACAGTAAGCACTACTAATTCGATCTAACTGTAATTAAAGACATACTTTACTAGAATACATACAGCATTTTGAATATTAAAATTGCAAGTTTACAATTGATTCCAGCTCGCACATATAAACCATAAAATTTTGGTAATTCATTAAATCGTTTATGAAAAATATTCTCGAACAAGGATGTTTATTCTGCACATTAAAAAGATATTAAAAAGTATTCAGGTCCAAAACATTCATATTTATACATGATTTAAAACAAAACCAGAAAAGAAAATTAAGCACGTAAAATATAAAAGCAAGGCAAATATCCAAAAAGAAGCGCTGGTCCACTCGTAACAAAATTAGTCGAATGCGAACGAGGTGTGTGATGAAACAGTTGTATGAGGTATGGAGGAATTGGGTAAATGAAAAAGATGAAAGCTGGAATGAAGTGGAAGAATGTAACAAGCACCATAAAAAATCAGAATAGGAGAAATAGAGGAATGAGAGGCAACTAAATATTATAATGACTTGAATGATGCATGTTAGAGATAAAGGGTAAAGTGTAGGTTAGTGTAAAATGAACTGTAGGTTGAGAACATTTAACTGTAGTATAGTAGTACAAGGAATATTTATGTTAGGTAGAAGATTGCATGAGTATCGACAGCAAATAAAAGTATACAGGGAATGCAGGAGTTCCGCAAGTTTCTGTACAAAGACCGATACTGTGGACACTAGCATATAATGAGATCCTAATGCTAAAAATACCTAGAGGCGTCCAAGCAATCGTATTTGCAGACGATACGGTGCTAATAACGACGGATCGTAACATAGAGGACATTACGTGGATACTCTAAGAAGCTGTGGACATAGTGGAGCAATGGATAAACAGAAAAAAAGTTCATTTAACCCCGCAAAAGACAGAGGCAACCTTATTGTTAACAGCAAGGAAAGACAAATACAGTAAAGACAACCTGGCATTAAATGTTGCAGGAACTACGGTTCCCGTGATTCAAAAACAAAATACAATACTTGGGATTTACACTGGAGACAAATCCAAATCAAACACGCAAAATCAAGTACTAAATGCAGTTAAAAAGGCAGCAAATATCGAGCGCAGTATTATAAAGCCAATGCCTTAGACGAGGGGCCATGGCCAGTCCACTAGATGTGCGCCGATTTGCACCGTACAGTCTTCGCTGTTATATACCACTCCAGCCTTCATGCAAAACACAAGGATAGTGAGCAGTAGTGAAAGTTTGTGTAGAGCAACTAGAGATACACACTTGCAGATTTCGCGCGCATTTCGAACGGTAGTAATCTCCCTAGTAGAAGTACTCGCAGGACGGATCTTAACTTAGTTATTTTTGGCAGAAAGAGGACAGGTATCTGATGCTATTAAACCTGGAGCCTTTCAGACAGATGCAAAGCGGGAAGCGAGAGCCACTACCATGATTAAGTGGCAAAATCGATGGTATTCCTATAATGGAGAAAACTGGAGTAGGAAACTTATAACAAATATTGAGACATGGGTGAATAGAAAGCATGGCAAATTTAGCTATTGGTTAGCCTAGCTATTTACGGAACATGGTTAATTCCAAGTATAGTTTAAAAGAATAGGTAAAGTACATAGCCAATAGTAAGGACATAGCGTGGAAGAGATAGCGAGACACGAACGTGCTGGGTCGCAATAGAACATTTTGCGGCCAAAATACTTAAAGCTAAAGAGCAAGCAGATAAAAACAAACAATCTGCTGCTAATGACGAGATTGTAAACATAAATATCATAAAGATGCTAAGAGGTACAGGGAACTAAATATAACCCAATAATAGAAGATAAAATCATGATCCCAGGACAAGCATTAAGAAGTAGCCAAAGTAAAAGCGGTCACACGGTTCAAATTATACCATTATTGGTATTACCAACCGTAATAATAAGAAATAGAGGAAGGTTTTCTTACTGGGTTGGAGTCCCACACAGCTGCATCCCCATGGGTACCTAAACTAGTGGACAATGAGCATAAGAGTCAGAATTTCTTTCAGCCAAATCTTTCTGAAAAAAAAGGTAGAAAATTGCAGGACGCTACCAAAAATTAGTAAAATTGCTATCATGGTGAAGCTTTCTACCATATTTATTGACGATGACATGACATAGAAACAGAGGAAAGAGCGGGAAGAGAATTGAAAAAATTGCGCGCGGAATTTGCAAATGAAAGAGTTAGATCGGCGTATAAGATAGCATGAGTGTGGATAGAGAGATGGAGAATTAAAACCAGAAAAGGAGATAGAAGTAGAATTAGTAGCAAGGATATAGAGATACCAATTGGAGATGGAGCAGCAGTGGTCCGGTTAAGTATAAGGGTAAATGATCAAGAAATCCAACTAGTAGATTACAAAGATAGTAGAGTGATAAAGGAGAGAGGAAGTAAACAATAATAATAATGCTCAACAGGAAATAGGACTTTTGTGAGGATACAGGACTTTTTGGTCAGACAGACTAGAAGACACAATAAACCTTGATGCTCTAAATGTTTTTGAAGACTCTATCACATCCAATTTTGAAATAATAATAATGAGGATCAGTCTAACAATCCAATCATAAATAGAAGCAATATCTGTTGGATATTGGTTGTCCAATTTCAAAAACCTCCTTTGTGATCGCTTCATAAAAAGTACACGACTTAAAATGTTCCCTTTTACACAGTGCAATACTTTTGAGATACATGTTATGCTGTTGAGTGTGATATTAAAATATTTTGTTATAAGTGAGTCCGTGGTTTCAACCCAACAATTTTTGGAATAAAAATAACAGCGAGTACAGAATAATAAATTATCAACAGGATGTGACGATAATTTAAATTTAATAGCAAATTACCCTCCATTTTCTACGTAGGTTTTTACGTTCCTGTCAGGTTTCCTTCCGTTTTTGTATTTTTTTTATGTGCAACTTAATTTCAGTCTACAAATCATTCCTAGATTAATAAAACCAGACTCCGTGCATTTTGCATAAAATAATTATTACATTAATGCATTGATATTATTAAAAGTTACTCTATTTTTACAAGAGTACTTGGTCAAGTGAAAGAAACATTTAGTACAATATAAAACTAATCTATCGTAGGAAAACTAATCATTTTTCTAGGGCTTTTAGGATTAATCCCCACGATGCGGAATTGAAGGCGTAATGGACATTCAGAATTACCATCATCCCGGCGTTCTTGGTCCTATAAGTTCCTTTGTTTCTTTCCTGCCCACAGTCACTTAGGAAATAAACTGTGTCAAATCATGCACATCTATAAAACTAGACACAACACTTCGTTCCAATGTGTGCGGATTGTTACTATAAAGAATCCCGCACAAGTTAATCGAGGAAGAGTTCTTGCACGACTGAACTATTCGGTGTCCTTCCTCTCGGCTTCGGTTGTAGGTCACGGTTTTACCAAATACGAAAGAATACCCACGTGATGTTATATTACGCGAATAATGTTGATGAGTCAAGGACCAAAATTTGACGAATGGTTTGTCAAAAAAATCATTCAAGCACTTTATAGAATTGCACCTGGTAGTCTTCAAACTGGGAGTTTTGACTTTTTACCGGACGGAATGACGGTTTTCGTTAATTCGACACGGGTTTTAGCAGTTTCTCGTCTAACCATATCGCTATCATTTTAGAGCTCTGATTTAAGGAAACTTTTAGGCGGAACACTCTTCTGGCATTGCCTAATATTGCTATGACGTCAACGATAGGTACTAGTAAGTATTCTATAGGAATCGCTATTCGCTGCAGGTCATCATACATTATGTTAAATAAATAAATTACTTAAAGACCCAGCACGGTACAAAGCCAGCTAATAAATAAAAACGCATTTATTTAGATACCAACACGTTGCGATATGGTAAGTTATGGTCGTCACGCAACCATAACTTACCATATGTAGTAGAAATACATTGTCGGTTGCTTCATGTGCTGTTTTGTGTGTAACACACGAAACCTATCTTTAAGCATATGTACCCTGATTGTGACTTATATGTACGTATATAGAAAGTAGGGATATGTAGTAGATATGTGAGCGGCATATATACTGTATACTCGCTCCCCAGTTACCTGTGCCTACTTTGTAATATGTAAGAGACCGCGACGAGAACAAAATGAAATGTTTGGCTGTTCATCACTATTACTGAGCTGACTTTATACGGGAACGTATGAATGTCGCCCGGAAGGGGATTGTGTGCTGTGGCTAAGCGTACGGCGCCACACAAGGTGGCTCCAATACTGATATTTGCATAGAATTATGAGTGAAGATCGTATCAGGTACTAATTGACATGTGGTTGGCTAGGCGAAGACCCGGAAAAATTAGAATGGGTCTAACATGCGGTCTCACGTTAAATTGACTTGGCGTCCAAGAATTCATATTTACGAAGGTCGTTATATTCTGTAATCATATATTTGTTTGCGCCAGCTGTGACAATCGTTAGGACTCTTCATTAGCAGCGTAGCGAACGAGAGTCTGTCACAGTATGCTTCTCAATCTTTTTGGTGTGTTGTACATTAGTTATCTGTTTTTAAAGTAGTCTGTGTTTTAAATAGACTGGAAGCTATTTGAACGTATTTTGGACATATCGTGCCACCATGCCTTGTCCTCCATATTTTTATTATTTGTGTTTCCCGGTAGTTTTATAACCTTCAAAAACGCATTATTTGTAGACCTTCCTCTTTTGAATCGATAATGTCGCTTGGATAAGAAAAGTACTTGTAACGTTTAAATCCCGATTGTATCGTTTTTCTTAGTTTATGATAACACATATCGAGCAAACTCTTCTACATTGGATTGTTAGTGCAGACATTTTGAAATAAAAATACCAATATAAGTTCCGATTACATTTTAAATAACCGATTGCTGGTGAAGTGTACAAGTTGCGCTTGTGTAGGAATATATATCACTCGTTGAACAAAATCGATGAAAAGAAAAAAATACCCTAATAAAACCTCACAAATCACTGTATACTAGAGGTTATACGGTCAAACGGGCAAACTCAAGAACTAATAAAACGAACGAATAAAGCACAGAAGCCAAAAAAAGAGAAACAGAAATAAATTATTTTTATTGCTAGCGTATTTATTTATATAAAAAAAAAACTGCCCCGATAGTAAATCAATATCCCGATATTGCATTTGCTCTTAGTCAAATCACAAAAAATCATAATGGAATAAATGTCCTGTAGAAGGAAAATATTAATTTTGACCGTCATAGTTTCTATTAATTTTGATGACATGTTTTGGTTACTTATTAAAGCACATTTATTTTTATACAGTAAGTGAACTATTAACGCAAAACTTGAAAATATTGCATCGGGCGCAGCAGTATCTAGATGATAAGTTTAGGATTATTTAGATCCCACTATTAACTCAAGATTGACTTACTACATTTAAGTTTTCAAACTATCAAATGGGGACCCTGGGATTCATGGGCTGGCAAAAAAGTTCAAGGTGGTCTGGCTTGCAAAGCACGCCAATCGGCCCTGTTAGCATTTTTTCAAAAGTGATTTTAGAGTAGCCGCAGACCGCGCCATAGCGGACAGCCGAGCTGCTTGCACCGTAAGCAATCATGTGGGCTGGGGGATTCATAAGTTGTCAAAATTGTGTATAAGAGAATTCTAAAGTTCAAGGCAGTATGAATTCAATAAATGAAGAATTCGATAATTACTTGAAAGAGCGCGGTATTTTGAGAAGACTGTCAATAACACATACTCCCAAGTAAATAGCTTGGCCGAAAGGAAAAATCGTACACTTTTAGAAAGGGGTAGATGTTTGCTAACTCAAGGAAATCTTTCCGAGAGTTTTTGGACAGAAGCTGTTAACATGGCACGATATTTGCGTAATAGATGTCCAAACAGAAGCATCGGTGGAAATTTCTCTATGTTGTGTTATAAAATCTTTAATGAGTTTCAAGAACATCTTTGGTTTCCTTATTGGCTGGGTAGTTTTTAAAATTTATTTACTATGGAGTGCCTCAAAGTCCTTATACCAGCATTTAAATTTATTTAATGTACGTTGCTCTTTGTTCTAGTGTTATGCGTATGTATCTTATTGTTTTCAGTCATGTTCAAAATAGTTTTGATTGCTATATATATATATATATACTCCGGAAGTTAATTGTGCATTTTCTGCAATGCGTTTGTTAGATTTCACTCTCATGTTATGTTTGCGTAGACTCTTAAATAAGGGCTGCTGAGGAAATTATTGGCTTTTAGCCTAGGAATATTTTCCTCATATCAAGTATTTACTCTGATTTGTTTGTCCAAAACCTTCTGTCGTAGTAAATATATTTAATCGGTCGTATATTTACTGATTTTTCACGGCTTTCAGAACTGTTTATATCTTCATTCAGCAATCGTTTCGTAACTATACCTATAATTACAAACCGTTAAAAATATGCACAGAGATTAAAAATTAACAATCGTTGCTTGAATTTTATGTTTTTAGTTAAATACTATGAATCTTGAATAAATTAAAACATCAATAAAATAGTACAATGATACGACTACGTGCATTCCCAATGTAAAGTAAATATGTTTTTCCATACGTTTTTCCATATGTTGCTTCATTATTTACCCTTCAATGAAATAGGTAAAACTATGTTCTGTCAAGTAAATTAAAGATTAATTTAAAGTAGTAGATAAAATTAAACACTTAAATCTGTTTGACAAAACATTAACCTAACTAGGCCTTACATTCTTGTGTCGATACCAGATGGCATGATAAACAGGAGAGAATAGAATCGTGGACTGGACTATTTTATTTCCATTCAGTTTTTATTTGGTCCCACGTTTTTTGTTCACCTAGCTTCTTCCAATGTTTTGGAATTTTTGAAGACTTTTGTAGAATGTGCCATTTATAACTTTTTTAACAATTAATTTAAAAATAAATTATGTGCGAGCATATTTATGGGATAGGTAAAATTATTTGATTAAGACTTACAAAACTTCAGGAGAGAATAGAATCGTGGACTGGACTATTTTATTTCCATTCAGTTTTTATTTGGTCCCACGTTTTTTGTTCACCTAGCTTCTTCCAATGTTTTGGAATTTTTGAAGACTTTTGTAGAATGTGCCATTTATAACTTTTTTAACAATTAATTTAAAAATAAATTATGTGCGAGCATATTTATGGGATAGGTAAAATTATTTGATTAAGACTTACAAAACTTCGCCAGAAAATCAATATAAAATATGGGACAAAATAAAAAGTGACATCATAGGAGTGTTATAAAGATATACTTAATTATGCCAATAAAAATCATTTAATCAATTCACAAAGTCTGATGAAGGCTTTATATAGTTTTCATTTTTTTGTTTATATAATATGGAGACTTTATTGCAATCTGTGATATCAATTAATTACTAAATGAATGCTTAGAGCATTCATTTAACAATTATTTTATTCATTTAACTAAATGAATGCCTAGAGCATTACTTTAACAAGTATCCGATTAATTATATTTATTTATATATTTAAATTCTGCTTATTATTAATGTGACACTGCGCAATATCATGAACATATCTTTACATAGCAGCATTTATATTTATTAGGATATTAAATCTAGAAGCGTTGCCTTTTAAGTTTTTAGAAAATCCGTGAAAGTTGAATGTTTTTTTTGTAAAAATGGTTTTATTGCCTTTTTCACTCTGATTGTGAACTGCCTTGGCTTTTGTTTTCCATGAACAAATATTTCATTACGCCAATTAAAATTATGTAATCAGTACGCAAAGCCTGGCTGAAATGTGGTCAAAATTAATAACTAACTTTTGGTTCGATTGCCCATAGAGCTCTTTTGATTTTAACAACTAACGCTTATGTGGTTTTAATTTTCTTGCATAATATGGAGACTTTTGATTTCAATCTATAAAATTAATAATTATTGTTGAACTAAATAATTAATTGTTTAAGCAATTTTTAGAGTATAATTTCTGGTGAATGCTTGGGTGAAACTAAGTGAGTACCCAAAGCATCCGCCCGAATTTATCTCATTAATTTTATTTATTCATATATTTAAATTCTGCTCATTATTACTGTAACACAACGTAATATCATGAACATATCTTTACATAGGGACGCTTATATTTATTGAGATTTTAAGTCTACAAGGGTTATCTTTGAAGTTTTCAGAAAATACATGAAAGTTGAATGTTTTTTTTTTGTAAAAATGGTTTTATTGCGTTTTTCACTCTGATTGTAAACTGCCCTTAGCTTTTGTTTTCCATAAACAAATATTTCATTACGCCAATTAAAATTATGTAATCAGTATGCAAAGCCTGGCTGAAATGTGGTCAAAATTAACAACTAACTTTTGGTTCATTTATTCATAGAGCTCTTTTGATTTTAATAACTAACGCTTATTTGGTTTTAATCTTTTTGAATAATATGGAGACTTTTGATTTCAATCTATAAAATTAATAATTACTATTGAAATCAATAATTAATTGTTAAAGCAATTCTTAGAGTATAATTCTGGTGAATGCTTAGGTGAAATTAATTGGATACCAAAGCATTTACCCGAATTTATCTCATTAATTTTATTTATTCATATATTTAAATTCTGCTCATTATTAATGTAATACAACGTAATATCATGAATATATCTTTACATAGGGACGCTTATATTACATCTACAAGGGTTATTTTTGAAGTTTTCAGAAAATACATGAAAGTCGAATGTTTTTTTTTGAAAAAATGATTTTATTGCGTTTTTCACTCTGATTGTGAACTGCCCTTAGCTTTTGTTTTCCATAAACGCAAGCCAAGCGCAGCGCAATGGCCATTGTTGAGTGCTCGTGTCGTATCTGTTTGAAATTTTAGAAGAGAATCCGTAGTAGAGCGTGATGCTCTAAAACCAAACTGGTTCTCTGGGAGAACTTTGTTCATTTCTAGACAGTTTCGTAGGCGA